>JAPZDX010000016.1:9056866-9068636 GCA_029783625.1 Naso annulatus | reverse complement strand
TGGAGGTTTGGCAGAGTAATAATTTAATTATGTTTAAATGTACTGTACTCCCTGAGGGCGAAACGAAGCAGGAGAAAAAAAAGAGAGAAAGAGCTCATGTGGACAAGAGACAAGGAGCTTGGCTTTCTGCACAGAGGTGTGGACTTGATTCAAAAACTTTCTATGAGTGCTTTTACACAGAAAGCAATGCAAAAACAGTGAATTCACTGTTGTAATTAACCTACTATCTAAACTGTCCATCCTGCACAGACATGGACAAGCCCACTTAGGGAATGAAGGGAAGAGGAGCACCTCTGATTGACCTCCCAACGGGTTTTTTCACTGTATTTTCCTTTTAAATCATATTGAAAATATTGACAATACTACCTAATATAATTCCTGCATTAACTTTGAAAATAAAGGATGGTTACTAGTGGGGATGTACGATATTATCGGCATGATATCGGTCTTGGCGGTTATCAAAATTTCTGCCAATTTGCATGGCCGATATATCAGCCATACATATCAGCCACCCTGCAAATTTGTTGTTTAATTAGAAGAATTCTTTTTTAATTTAGAAGCATAAGGTCCATTAAAAAGGAGAGAGTTTTTACTTTATACACTACAGAGCTCACTGTCTGTCACCAGGTTGTGGCTGTTTGTAACTCTCAAAAAGGCATATGAAGCTTGTTTTGACTGTTAAAAATACATTTCGCACATTATGCACATGTAATCCATAGAAATTACTTTCAGTCTTATTACCGAATGTCTGTATTTGAAAAAGAATACATTTATTATTTATGGCAGAATCAAGTGTCATTTGTCTCATTTCATGTCTGCTTCAAAAACAAATAAACTGCCACAATAAGAGTAACAGGTAAATTCTAGTACACACAAGCCTTGTGTGTAAAATGTGTGTATGTATCGGTATCTGTATTGGCTAAAAATGAGTTTGGAAATATCAGCATATCGGATATGGGCAAAAACATAATATCATGCATCTCTACTTACCAGAGATTGTAGTTTGACTGAAATATGTTACACCCTGTGAAAACAGGTCTTTTCTGCAAAGCACAGTTTAAAACCGATGCATCGTGACGCGATCAATCCCAGCAAATTGAGGCCACGACACCAGTGTGAATCTGGTGTGTGAGATATGTGACAGAAAGTCATCAGAGCTTGCTGTGTGTGGGTTTCGGGAGTGGTCCAGCTGTCACTGACTGATGTGATGGCATTACAGGCTCCCGTCACACATGGGAAAAAGTGAAGCCGGCTGCTCAGGTGGGAAGGAGAAAAAAACAGCACTGTCTGAACAAGAAGGCTAATGCTCGCTGGCATTTCAGTGGGCAGCAAGGAGGGTGTGGCTGTGTGATGTATCTGCTGTCACAGTGTTGACTCCCACACTAGACCTGATGAGCATGGAGTGGAGAGCTCAAGGGCAAAAAGCCACTGAACTTCCATACAATCTGCTTAGTAGATTTACTGATAACATCTTATAGAGTGATCTACTCTTCAAGAGGCTTAAAAGTAAGATTATCCATGGCAAAGAGAAGTGTCTGAGTGCCTGGAAAGTAGCCTGGTAATGATGTTTGAATACAGAGTGTGAGAAGCTATCAAGTTAACATTTTAACATTACTTGAGACATGTTTTTTTTATTTAATTTGCAAAATCGTTGAAATGTTAAAGCTGGGGCTGGAAATTCTGGAGAGCTAGCAAGATTTGAAAAATAGCATCTCCTTAGGGCTCCACCTGAGCCAACCACCCATGCACGACATGCACGAGCACCGCATATCACAGCTGCACCATAACAAACCATATAGGCCTATCGCTTTTAACCTTGAATAAATACATTCAGCAGTATGAAAACACTTAACTTTATTTCAATAACCGCAAAACAATTTAGCACTAGATAAAAATGTTTGTTTGAATGTGAAATTCTTTCTCCACTCTATATTTGGACAGAACGTAAAGAAACAAAAAGCACCGTCTGCAATGATGCCTCCCACGAGATTCCACAGTCCATAACATATGGTCGATGAGTTTTGGAAGCTGGCAGGATTAAAGTGTAGGGGCGGGGCAAGTCATGACCAATGAAAGTGTGTGTGTATGTTTCTACAACGTGTGGCGATGTTAGATGAATCTAGGTAAAAGTAAAGCGCCGTTTTGTTAGAGGCCACTCCCACTGCCACGCCCCCTTTTGCCAGTTAGTCTGAACAGTTAATCAGCTAAATAGAATTGCCAACCCCAGCTTTATGGCCTGACCGATATAAGATTTTTGGGGCCGATGCAGTTATTAAAGAAAATTTCAAAATTGTATGTCTAATGTTAAGGTGATAAATCCACTAACTGCCCTGATGAGTCCCATCCAGGTCACACAGGTGGTGTTTACCTAAGGCGTGACCGCTGCATAATGGGTCCTGTAATCACACCACATTCCGCCCAAACTGCATTGTAAGTGATAGCCATGTGTAGAGCATTAATTTCATGGTTTCACCTGCCAGCACAGAAGGACAGAGATTGGTAGCAGGTGCTGAGTAATACATGCCAAAACAATCTCCTCCATTATTCGTCCAGGGCCCTTCTGAACCTGTTAGGTGTGTTATTATTAGCAAAATGAATTAAAAACCAATTAGGCTAAGTTGGAAATAAAAGAACTTGACAAATTACATGGCAAGTTTCTACGAGGTGTGAGCTCAGGATTACACCGCTCCGCTCAAATCGGAGAATTGATAGCATGATTATATGTCCTGGCTAAGCTTCCAGTGTGTGAGAAATATCTGACAGGGCTGAGCTGGATCCGACTGTGCCAGACAGGATTTTACATTGTCCTTATTAGCTGCAAACAGTGGGGGGAACTAGTGGCTTATGTATAGCAACAGACTGCCAGCAGGTTTTCTTCCTTTGTTCTCCCACTCTCTTCTTGTCTGTGCCTTCCTCTCGCTTCCCCCTTCACTTCATCTACCATACACATTGAAGTGTCAATTCTAAAAAGTGAACTCGACAAAGGCCTTTCCCTGAAAAGACGCGTAATTATACCCTACCTCATTTATTTTTTGGGACGAGATGTTTGACCGCTCGCCTGGACCGAATCTGTTAATTTGCTGTGGAAATTATACAGGAAGGTACATCTAATTACTGTGGGGAGACGGTTGACGCACAGGAGAAGGACAAGAAAAGGTAACAGCAAACCAGGAACAACAGAAAGAGTCTTCGTCAAAGCAGGTTCGAATGTGCTTTCTTGTGTGACAAGTCTAAGAATTTGAGGGGCCACCGGAGGGATGTAAGTGCTTCATTACTGCTGAGGAAGAACACCGGGTGGTTAGGAGGGAGACACAGTTGTGTTGACCTCTGCTGAGCTTGACCTCTGGGAGGAATTGTTAAAGTGAAAGTTACACGGAGAAAAGACAGCGCAAGAGGAAGAGAGAGGTTTTAATAAGGCTCTAAGAGAATAGACGTGCATCTCTCTGCTGAACCGTGGAAAGTCAAGGTGAGAGGGCGGGGCGAAGACAGATGTCAGCCATTGGAGCACAGTCATGTTTACGAGTCATCATAAAGGGTCAGCACATTACTTCAGCCCGATGGCAGCCTTACTAATCTGTAAAGTGCATGTATGAGCATGCACGAACTGCACTAGTATCAAGAGGAGCAAGTCCTCTGGTGGATGAAAAATGAGTGTGCCCTGATGTTAACAACACTCCATTATGACGTACAAAATCCTATTTTCAGGTAGGATTTAGGGTTGCAATAATTCTGAAACCAAATACTTGAGATAAAAACAATTATTGTGCCGTATTTGTTTCACCCTGCCGCTCTTAAACATGCTTGTGTTTAAGTGCACCCCTTTTCTTTACAGCGACGAGTTTTTGTATATCCTTAAAAAAATCTAAACTCTCTCTTGGCCAGGCTGTGTCATGTTTAATTTAGCTCGCCGCAGTCCA
Organism: Naso annulatus; assembly: GCA_029783625.1. Classification (NCBI taxonomy): domain Eukaryota; kingdom Metazoa; phylum Chordata; class Actinopteri; order Acanthuriformes; family Acanthuridae; genus Naso; species Naso annulatus. The sequence continues at coordinate 9,064,719 of JAPZDX010000016.1, read as the reverse complement.
GTGAGTCATTGTTTGTAAGAAACACGTTTATTCCAGCAACTGCTTGGATTTTGTCTTACTGTAGAGGGACAGTAAGACACGGACCTGCTCTTGGAACAGCAAAGACAGACATCAACTTCTTTCAAAAATCTTTTTTTCACGTTTTCTATACTAAATAATAATAATACCATACATTTTATACACTAAAAAATGCCTTTATATATTATATTAACTTACTGATGTATATTTTTATTATAGTCTTAATCAAAACAATGGATACAAAAGGATGTAGTCTGAGGACATTGTAAAGTAGTGTGGGATCATGGAAGTTGCTGTCTTCATTGTTCAACAACAAGCATTTATGTGTCTATTTATTTAAAAGTAGGGAAAGTGCACATTAATGAACATGGAAAGGTAAATCTGCCAGATTATAGCCATAGGCTAGTTGCCGTCTGTAGTCCCCGGGCAGGCTGATGTAACACAGGTAAACAAAAGTAAATTGGTATATAAGTCAGTCAAGTTTTCTTTGCTGATGTTTGCTTTTGGACATCTTAATGCAGAGAAGTTTTCATCATTTTAAAGTCTAATGAAATTCACTGTAAAAAAGATTTATTTTGAAAAGCTTTATTAAATGCACATTGTTTACAAAGTAATGACAAACAGAGTTAAATAACTACAATTATTGACCAAAATAATCATAATTATGATTTTTGCCTTGCTCAATCCGCCCAGCATACGGGTTGTGAATTTAAGTGCAAACCCTATTTCATTTTTTATCAATTTCTTTTTTATTGTTCACTTCACACAGCTCATATTAAATATTGTATAATCATTCTAATTCAGTTGGTAGCCCAAATGAAAACATGACGGATCGCTTGTGCTGTGACTCTGCCACACATTAGAGGCAAACACTGGCACACTCAGTCTTAACTGTTGCAACAATTTCTCCCATTACAACTGATGGAGTGGATCGAATTGCAAATTAATAAAATCAATATTGCGTTCATCGATTTAGCACACTCCTCTGCCATCATTAACAGCAGATGTGATTGTGCAGCCTTGCCGGCTTATAAAGATATGAAGAGGAGAGAGGTAATTTATCCTTAAAGAAAAGAAGCTCCCCTAGCAGAATCCAGATAAAAGCGGTCAGTGAATGTGGTCGAGAGGAAAGGAGGGGCCATTCAGATTGTAAAGTGAGGGTACAGAGAGAGCAAATAAAGGGATACAAGGGGGGGAAAGCAGTGAGAGCACTTAAAGGACAAAATGTAAGTGAAGGTGAGGGAGACTGGAAAGAAAAAGAGTGTCAGAACTGGGAGAGAGAGAGCTTGTTGGTGGAATACACAGTCAAAACTCTGTCAGAAGCACTGAGGGAGAGTTGGACTCATGGATGGCTGCTCCTCTTCTCACACCCTCAAATCCCTCAGTCTGTCTGAGAAACTTTGTAAGGAGACTTATGTTAAAAGCCAATTCACAAGTAAGCAGTCATTCCTCAAACAATACCCTCCTCCAAAGTTAATACCCAATTATTTACTATGAACTGACTATTTAGCCTTACAGAATTCAACATGAGAAGTAGATTGATCGCTTTGGTTCTTGACTAATTATGCAAGACAAGTTGTGATAACTTGGGAAAAAAGACAAAAACAACAAGCGAATGTCTCCAGTTGTGGCTCGTTTGTGCCACAGGGATCTGACTGTTTTATGCGGGAGGCAAGCAGAGTGTCCACCGGGCTGTCACAGATGAATTGCATTAACACCTGCAATAAAACGCATCTGAAGGTTTGTCTCCAGTGACCATTTTTGATTACACTTTGCTTTCCCTCACAATATACACATAAACGCCTACATGACTTGTGCAATATTTATGCATTGCCTGCAGATTTGTTTTATTGTACAATGGCTCTGGGCACAATCCAAAGTTACGCCCGACAAGGTGCCCCTGTCCATCCCTGGTGCTCCCAGAACAGGCAGCGTGATGTTACTGTCACAAAGCTGCCAGAGGCAGTTTTCCATCAACAGACCGGTCCATGATTTCACTTTACTTTTGTTATGGACGTTGATGATGAAAAAAGGAGGTGAAAGGTTGGAAGGTAAAGATGAGAGGTGAGCGAAAATCCCATTCCATGGATCCAATAGGAATTTCAACTGGACAGGACAACTATTACATTGTTAAAGCAACTGGGAAAGGTAAAACCCAGCTACTGCATTAGATAGGAGCCTTTTCGCATTTTATTTTAATGTGTGACTCTGTCTCTCACACAAATTTAGAAATGACGAAAGTAGTTTCAGCTGAAAGTAATGGAATCAGCAGGGTGGGATGGGACTGGAATTGACATAAGCTATGCAATGATGTGTGACTGGGTAGAAATACTTTAGGATTGGGCAGAAAAACAAAAACCAATTGTCACCCACAGTCACACAAGTCAACTATCCGGGAATAGTGTAGGTCTCTGGAATCTCACTGGATTACCATGACACAGGGATGCAATCACAGCCTGCATTGGGATGGGATGGGGAAAACAAGCCGTTATGTTTCGTGGCACCCATTTTTACACATGATCGTAATGTCTAACCATGTCGACGAAAGAAATTCAGAAAGGTGACGTCAGCAACCTAAAGTGAAAGAAGAGGGATCGGGAAGGGATGGAACTAGCAATGATACCAGTCACTCAAACTGATGCCATGTGTGGGGTCCGGAAAAGTAGTCTGCAGTGATCGTCACCATCTTTGACCAAAGAGATCAAGGCTGGCTACAAAGGTCCAACATGAAGGATTTACTGGATGAATTCGTAGAAGATGGCAGAAATGGAGTATATTTTATGTTTTTATTAGTGCATAATCACCTGAATATAAGGAACTTCATGTTGTCATTACCTCAGAAGAGTCTTTTATATCTACAGAGAGAACAGGTCCTAAACCACACAGTCCACCATGTTGGACAGCCATGTTTCTACAGTAGCCCAGAATGGACAAACCAAACACTGGCTCTTAAGGGCCTTTCATATGTTTTGGGAGTTTTGCAGCAACTGTAGGTTCTTTTATATGTTTTAAAGGGAAGGGGAAGCAGTGAGATCTTCAGTCAGTTGCATTTTCACCACTAGATGTCACTGAATCATACACATTGGACCTTTAAGCAATAAAAAAGGTAAACAAAACACTCGAACATTGCCAGTTCCCAACAGCGGGACAACGCCCATCTTGGCTTCCTAATCTATATCTTTTTATGACAAAATGGTAAAACAATGGTGCACTTGGTTACCAGTCAAGTCAAAAGGAGCTTAATGGAACCCTTTTGGACCAAAAGTCCATATTTGGCCTTCAAAGCAAATCATGCAAAACGTTATCATACTGACAGAAAGTCAGACTTGCACTGAAAATAGAGGGTTGATGAAAGTTGTGTTGCTGTCCATGGCAGGAGCTTTGGCTGGGTCAGTTTTGTACACGGACTTGGACAGAAAGTGACACTGGGTGGCTCAGATAGCAAAATGTGCAAACCACAAAAAGTCAGGTATCAAAGAACCATCTGCCAGCTCTGGATCACAGGTTGAAATGGTTTTTACTTCACAGCATAAAAGCTCATGTCAGGCTGACTACTGAGGGAGCCATGTAAGGACATCAAAAGTTAAAAAGATGGTTTTGATTTGAATTTGAATTATTAGAGTTTGCTTGAAGCCAGCAGCTGCAGACTACACAGATAAATGCCTGTGACCAAATATTTCCAGTTTTATATCATTTCTCAGCAAGCCTCTCACCGTGTGAGGACTTTGGCAAGCATAATTATAATGACTTTGGTGTTCCACTTCAAAGGTCAGTACAACACAATACCTAAGGTCACATGGCAACGTCCAAGCCACTTCCTCTGGCCTCACCTGGACTTCCTCACTGTGTGCTCATCCTGTCCCCCCCATGCTGATCCTTCCATTCCCGGCCCAAATGTTTCCACTCAAGTAACGACAACATTTTTCACCTGCTGCACTAATTAAATCCTTTTTTATTCGCTCCCTTCAGAGATGCCTCACTGGTCTCCATATTAACCTGCGTCCGCTGAGCCGAGCTGAACTGAAAACAACAAGTATGTTTATTTTGATTAAAGTCAAACAGCCCTTTCTTGCTGTTACGCTAACAGACACATGACATGATCAGACATGATCCCTCAAAGATATGAAACTGCTGTGAACTGGGGGAGCTGATGGGAAGGCGCCGACAAGCAGGAGCTGAAAATGAAAAGCGCCGATCACTGTCTCTCGCTGAATACAACCACGGATGTGCAGTCTTTTTCGTTTTAGCGTGTTGCTGACATACCACAGAGGCAGTCATCTGGATGACAGCTATATAAGTCACTGTATCTACAGTATACAACAATAATCGACTCAGTTTATCATCAATAAATCACACAACCAATATCTGACAGACGCTGTTGTAAAGAATTCAGTATATGCTGGCAAACTGGTGACATAATTGGTGAATAAAGCCTTAATCTCCTCAGTTACAGCAAAGAGTCAACATTTGATAAACAACAGCATTGCGTCAATGGGTAAACACTCCCTCGCACTGATACCCTGTATCATTTTTTACATGTGAACAACACTGTCAATAATATTTCCCGTCCTCACGCAGGGTGTTATGTTTTTCAGATCACAGGAATCATCACTCGTCTTCACATCCACTGCTGCGTCTTAATCTGTTCAACTAAACCGGATGACACATTTGGGATATTTTTGAACATTTGGAACACGACGAGCACGCATGACGACCGGGCTGCTGTGTGAGTCACTGCTGCTGAGAGAAAATAAGAATGGGTGAGAGCTTTAGGAGGTGTGGGAGAATGGAGGAATACATACTATAGGGCACACATTCATATTGGACTTCCAGGTATTTGTAGGTTCCCGGGCAGGGGTCAGGAAAAACGTCTGGTCCAGCCACAACAGCACACTGGGTCCGGTTATTACATCTGAAAAACAGAGAAAAGATTGTTTTAAAAGAAGCAAAAAACAGCAGCCTCAGACAGTCTTGTATTTCTGAATGGCCACTTTGTACAGAAGCTCATTAGTCAGATGTTTAGCCTGTGGTTAATGGAGTTGAAAGTATTTAATTTCGTTGAGGAGATTATGACGATTATGAAACACCTCAGGAGATGATTTATCCCGACTCTTCCCTTAAATATACAGGATAAGATTTCTTTAAAAAGAAACTTGATGATGTCATTATGATGTCACTGGGCTATAAGTGTACACATATGTTCCAGGATGTATTGCAGACAGGAGTTTTACAGACATTGGCGTTCACCATGCAAATTTGGCCTGACGGAAGCACTTCGAAGTTGCATTATGGGATATGTAGGATTTAGTGGGTTGGTGACTAAAAGCTAACACATTTTGGACTTTGCTGCTTCGATTTTGGACTCATGAGAGGCTCCAAACTTCACTGAAGTGCCACTTTAGGCCCCAGAAAGTTAAAAGTGGACTAGTTTTGAGGCCATTTCTAATTTTAACAGAATAATATGAATTTTAGCTGAAGGGTGGATACATTGAGGTAAGTTGTAGTATAGATTTTTTTTTCTATCTTATAAAGGTTCTTGCAATTCTTCATGGCGTATTTTGTATTTATGTTTATCATTATTGTTTTATCTTGCTTAATCTGAGAATATATTTTTCATTTTACATATGCAATTTCAAAAGACTGATGGAATGCTGTGATGGATAAATTGAATTTATTGGGATTTACAGTGTTGTATTTACTCAGTTCCACAGATTTGGATTGAGTTGGGGAAAGGAGCATTAGAGACTTGCTGCCCCCCAGCTTGTAACACATTCCAGAATTATTTATAATTGTCAGACTTAATTCCATATGATTAGTTCCTCATCTTAAATGATCAGCAGTGCAAAACCATGGAACAGTGTCTTTGTATTTTATTTGTTGCCTGCAATTTCACTCTAAGCTGCACTTTTAAAATTTGAGTCATGATGCACATATTTTAAATGCTGTTTGTTGTTGTTTGTATACTGCTTTAGTCTTGCCAGGTCACCCTAGTGATAGAGATCTTGGATCTCAATGGGTTATTACCTGGTCAAATAAATGTTAAATAAAAAATAAAAAAAATGTCACATGACTAAAAGGCTGCAAACAGTGGGGAAAAAAAAAACATTTAAAATAAAGCGTTGTGTGACATGTTAAATTTTGACTATGACATTCATCCTTCCTTTAGGTTCAGGAGGCATTTCTGTTGAAAAGCGGAGTCGAACGTCATGGACCTACAACAATGCTTTAAACCATGTACGGGTTACAATTCTATTACGGCATGATGGATGGTAGTTGTAGTGGTAGTGGTGGTGGTGGGGAAGGGTGGGGGGGGGTAGACACAATCAACTGAGTGCGAAATCAGCTGAAACATGAGATGTAGGTCTTCATTAAAAAACACAGCTATGGTTGCCGGTGGTGTTCTCATGTGCCATTTTGTTTTTGGCAGTCATCAATCAAAGCCCCACTTCATATGCAGAGAGCCTCTCGCCACACATAATAGCAACACTTATCTCACAACATTAACTCTTAAATGTTTTGACACGTATTGATCTGTCAGCGCTCTGCATCTGCTTCCGTAATGAAACGCGGGATATGAAGGTCGGTCCAGTCTCTTGTTTGAGCACCCATTGTGCGTGTGATCTTCACGAGCCCTGCTGCTCGCGAGGATCGCCGTTCATCAAATCTATACTCAATTTACGGACCACCATTATCTTGCAATATATAAAAGGTATTTATTCCCCAGCAAGGCCGCTCACAGTCTAAGTCTTGTGAAGGTCAAGGCGGGGTCTGACACAATGATTCATACGCCACAATTAAAGGATTCTCTACACCTTAATTAACATTGATTGGCTGCCGACTAATCAATCGAACCAGTGAGGGACAAGCAAAAAAAGGGGGCCATCTCATTTCAAGCATACCCAGTAATGAGATATGGTCTGCCGAGTCTCTCGCATGTGAGCTTTTATGGGTGCGTGAACTTGCGCCCACCTCCCAATCACCCTCCGCCACTCACTGAATCTCTCCAGTCAGCTGTCTGCAGCCGGACCGTCGCCTACGAAGAGTTAATTCTCAGGCAGTAAATGCCAGTCAAATAAATAAGAGGTCAAGCCTATGAAACTGAGAAACAATTACCAAGGACGGCTTCTCATCTCTGTACCCTTCCCTCTTACTCCCTCTGCTTTATTCTGTTTAGAACTAGCAAGGGGGGGTGGGGGGGTAATCAGCAAGTGAGAACACAAGTTCAGATTAAGTGTCACATAGAATTAGGAGTGAGATGGATAGAAGAGATGTATCTAGGAAGAGTCTGGAGAAGGGACACGATGGAACCAAAAGCTTACATATAAGTTGCCTCTTGCAACCTGGGACGCAACTGTTGGCTTGTTTTGTGGACAGACAACATGATTTTTGGATTCAATAATGCTGCCCTGGAAGCCAAGCTTGGACAAAATCTGCACTTTTAATCACAGTTTGTAATAACTTCCTCTTGAGAGATTAAGCATCATATCGTGCATTTAACGTGGATTGCAAACTTAATCCCTGCCTTAATGTTTATCTTGACCCATATTCAAAATGTCTTCTATCACTGCTGTGCACTTTTTACCTCTGCAGGCACTGCAACAGATACCAGTAATACTTTATTTGGATAGTCCCTTTATAGATAATTTATATTTTATAGTATTTGTAATAGGGCCCAACCAATATGGGATTTTTAGGGCCGATGCTGATACAGATACAAGAGAGTAACAAAATTCCAATATTCTGCTGATATTCTGTACCTTATATTTTGAATGTGGTTATCAAATATGTGTGCCAAAGATATGTAGTGAAGGCAGGATATTTAGTAAAATTTATTA
>JAPZDX010000016.1:9005283-9019487 GCA_029783625.1 Naso annulatus | reverse complement strand
AATCTAATCATTTTAAATTACAAGCATTTTTTCCAGCCTAAAGAAAGGTTTTAATTAGGACCCAACCAATGTATCTGATACAGCCGATACAATCAGCTAATATTGGCCTGTTGCAGATATATCAGTATCGGCACGTATAATCTCTTGATGTGCCAATATTATAACTGTTCTTTAAGGCCAGAGAAAATGCTTGGACAAGTGCTTTTTTAAAATAGTGCAATTACACAGTTTGTCCAGCAGAGGGGCTTCACTACTACTTTATAATTGATACATGCAGCATTTTCTATCAGTGCAATGATGTTTGGAATGAAGTTTGTTAAAATGTTAATATCAGCCAACATATCAGACATTGGAATTTTCTTACTCCTTAATATCTGCATTTGCCCCAAAATCGCAGATTAAATCCCTAATTTTAATATTGGGGCATACTGGAGAACACTGATATAAATATATTTGCAGTACGCCAGTAACGGCTGATAATATAGGCCAACCGATACATCAGCCAAGCCCTACAAACAAGTAACAAATACTGTACAAGTAACATGCCATCTCTCCAAAAAAAAAGTCTTCATTCACATACTTAGAACACAGGGGTGGAGTATCTTTCTATCCTGCAGGCACTTTCATTTAATTAATCACTACTTCAGTTTATTAAGTGCATAGCTGTGGCAGGGGAAAAAAATGAGGAAATGAGGAGTAAGTCTCCCATCAAGGTCTTCTGTTTCAAACTACTTTGGTGTGCAAATTATAACATTAGTTTCTTCGGTCAAATCCACTCCAGTTTAGGAGAGACAGTGATTCCCTTACTGAGATTCCCTGAAAATTGATCGGATTCAAATGGAACTTTTGGTACAGTTTCAAAAATGCTTCAGTTTTTTTTTTTTTTTTTTCTGTTTTCTTTTCCCGAGCAAATTCTGGTCATTTCCCAACTTTCCTTTCCGAAGTCTAAACAGAACAGAGCCGTGTCCTGCTTCCTATCAGCGAAGTGGCGTTTTGTCAGACGGCTAGAGCCGGAGGTGAGTCTGCGGAGCCAGCAGCCGCCATGGCAGCGGCTGCTGTCAGCGAGCTGGGCTTTGTTCAGCTCCCATCATGTCTGACATCATTCTGCTATTTCCTCTCCTTTTTATTGCCTTCTCCCTCCTCCCTCCTTTCTGTAACTCACCCACATGTACTGAACCACTCAAGGGAACATCTCAGCCAAGACTAATGCACCTTGGCCCCCACCTACTGAACGCTGCCTCCTAGGCTAAAATGAACACAATCGCTGTCACACATTCACAGAGAAGACACTCAGAAGCTTACACACACACACAAACACCTCCCAGAGCAGGCATGACTCAACATGCCCCTAAAGTAGCATGTGCCCTGACAGTAATTGAGGTCAAAGAAAAGAAACAACAGGCTGATTTTCGTCTTGTGTGAGGGGAAAAGAGGTCTTTTCCTCACTCTTCGTTTACCACAGATTATCAGATGGAATTGCCTAACAGCACACTGGAGGGAAGAGCTCGGCTAAGTTTAGCATTGTGAACTGAGACAATCTGCAGTTCAACCTTACTAAGCTAAACCTCTCTGAGGAAACTGAGGTTACAGTGTTCAGAGGAAAACGCTGCGAACAGTGACCAGGGAATCAATATTAAAAAACATGCATCCTGAGGGAGAAGTTTCGGGGTCAGCAAACTTGTGGTGCTTCTTTTAGAGTCAAAGAGCAACTTGCACAACTTGCAGGTTAAATCTTCCACCAAATGGTTGCATAACCACACTTGGAAATTTCCATTTGAAAAGTCTCTTCAGGATTTTGTATGTTTACAAAAACATAGAGGTACAAATTCACAGTATGAAGTGTTTAGTCAGTCTGGACAGCTGCAATTTTGTAAAGCTGGGGTGTTTTGGTAGCTATGTGGTATATTTCACCATTTTACACAATTGTGAAGTATTGTGTTTGTCCAAATTGCATAAACACAGCATGTCAGGACTGGACGCATAGGTTTCGTAAGAAAAAATAGCGACGCATGCAGCAGATGAAGAGACTGGACTCAACAAAACCGCAGTCGTGTTTGGCACTCATTGAAGACATGACCACGTTCCTGGTGATATGATGGAGTTTGGGACATATCATAATAAGGAAGTTGTGACCATGTGACTGGACCGTGTGAGACTGGTACCTGCAGCTGTGGTGTAGTTTCCTCTGAACACACCGGCTTCATCAGGCCACCGTCAGCAGAGTCTGATAATGCGCAGACATTTTTGCCCCAGAAGTCTTGCTTTCTTACACTAGTTAACTTGCTAGCTTTCTACTCAGCATCATGATTGCAGTAATGAGAAGCAACATATTGGAAGTATTTTTTGTTGTGAGGCAGCATATGAAAATCATCAGCTGATAGAGCTAACAGATAATGGCTAATGTTAGCTCATCTCTAACCTCTGTGTCCATACTGATGGGCAGTTTAATCCATAAGAAGATATTAGACTTTATTAAATAATGATATGTAACTCTGACTTACCGGAAGCAAAGTACCTCATACAGTAATTGCACTAAAAACCGTATATGGGAAAAAGGTGTACTTAAAAATATCTATCCCACACTTGTGGTTAATGTTTTCAGTGTTTTGCATTTACTCTAAGTAGAGAAGGCTCAGACAGATTAAAAATGAAATCTGAAGATCCATTTTGTAATGTACTTCTGTCTGAATTAAACTGAGTACTACAAAAAAAAATAAATAAATAAAATATACATTTAAAAAAGCAACTGTATAGAAAACAGTGGAAAACAGGTTTACACCTGTTCTTAAGTCATTAACACAAGAAGGAAAGCATTGTAGATCAGCCTTACAAAATGAAAGGAAAGAATTTTCTTTTTTCACTCAGCACTTTGTGATCAATCCGTTTTTGTAAAGGTGCTCAAAGCAATATCTGACTTGCTTGCTTGTCACTGAAGTCAACAAAAAACATCTCCAAAGACTCGTTTTTCAAGCTGCAGACAGTGTTTATTTAAAACCATTGAGAGTCCTGCTTATTTATTTCTTTTTCATTCATAATTAATTTATTTATTGTGACTATATCAGAGAAGAATATGTCATTTACAACGTCCCTGTCTAGCAGGGGCGGTCAGCACACACTGTCTAATGTAAAGAATATCTCTCTATATCCTTAACTATAGGAAGGCCCGTTTATGTGACACTTGACTGCACTTCATTTATTGCCATGGCAACCCACAGTATTGTACAAGGTCTATAAGCTCCTCTTACATGAACTGCAGCACAAACTGATGAGAGACCACCGAGAAAATACCCTCTCTTGAAATGAATGGGAAACCAGGCAGTATCACTGGCAAAATGGATCCCGGGGGCTCCTCTTATTACAGCTGTATTAACCAAACAAAAGTGAGCACAAATAGCTGAACTCCAGCACTTACATACTGACCACCAGGTTAGCACCATCAGACTGATAACATCTTTCTGCTTTGGCACAATATTATGTGCGTGTGTGTCTGTTGTTAGCCAAAAAAAGCACTTAATCTGAGACAACCCGAATGAGTGGACAACAAAATGAACACACCACCACTCCACACCAAACGCACAATAGCAAGTAATTAGCTGGAGGCTGATAAAAAAACAACAAAAAAAAGCAAAATAAAACTACTGATTTGTAACTTTAAACAAGCAGATAAAATAGTAGCACAATTTACATAAAAAAGCATACTAGTGGTTGATGAAATATTTTCTATTTTGTGGAGGCTGTATGGAAAACTTAGCCCTATTTGGAGCTCAGGATTGTGGAATGTTAAGGATGAGGCATTTTTCTTTTTCTCACAATCTGAAGACAAAAGCAGGAAATTGGAGCTCTCTCTCACCGCATCCTTGTATGAACTTGTTTGCATTCTATTTTAGCAAACGTATCCTCGCACAAGAACTGAGCTCTATAAATTACATTCTACTTATTGTTTCTTTTCTTTTTTTTGCGGCATAGCATGTTTGGAAACAAACCTAAGCCAATTCTCTTTCCCGCGCGAGTGCGAGTGTAATTTCACTGCAGTTTAATATCCGGGGGGCGAAAAGCATGAATTAATACCAATTAAAGCTCAGCGCGGTAGCTTAATGTTTACTTACATAATGAAGAACAAGAAATTGACAAAAAGTATTAAATGACAAAATTTGAATGTGATTTCATGCACATGCATCTGTTACTTTTTGAGGTTTACTCAGAAATTACTTCATATTTCTCAAATTATTTGTGCGAGTGGAGCTCCATTCATAATATCAAGCACGGCTGAGTCACATGTGCAGCCACATATAACATTATTATGTGCCTATTAATGTTCAAATGCAAATGTTCAAGATATTTTTACACAGCCAGTGGATGATTAAACCTGTTTAAGCTCAATTCCATAACGGTGTAATTTAAAGATGAAGTGGTTGGGGGTGTGGGGTGGGGGGCGGGGGGCGGAGTCTTGCCCTGTATACTGCAGAAAACCCAAGCAGCCATTCAATCAGACGTGCCGGGTAGCATCAGCAGATTAAGGGTTGTCTGTATCTGTACTTAACTGCAACCCACTTCCTTTGTTACCTCCCCTGTGGTTTGCTCATTCTTATTCTTACATGTGTGTTTATAGGAGCACATGCCCACTTTAATACATTATGCATTGGGTGCGTGTGATTGCGGGTGGCAGGGTGGGGGGTGTTTCTCCCTGAGGATTACCACTATCTGGCACATACACCTACGCACAGCAAAACGTGACACCGTTCAAGGATGACAAGTTTTAAATCAGCACACACACACACACGCCCCCGCTCTGTTTCACTTTCTTCTCCCTGAGCTACAACATCACCGGCACGGTGTAGCACTGATTCAATCTTATGTCAATCCTCTCCCAGCGCCACAGCCTTTCCTATGGGACTGTACACGCCACCTCAGAGGCCATTTCACCGGTCCCTTGCTGTACATCTGTAGCAGAAGAGAGGTCTCCTTAAGTGGGGTCACAGTGGCTAAGGAGCTAGCTTGAGGCAGAGCGAAGTGGTTAGCACTGACATGCAGCCACTCAAGGTTTTATAGCAAGAAAAACAGGAACATAAAAAGGGAATGTGTGGGTGACACTGCTGTAAAAAAAAGAAAGAAAAGGTAACGAGAAAAGTGAGATTAAAAAAAAAGGTTTCAAGGAGAAGAAAGTATGTGTTGGATACAAAAACCTAATGTTGGAAAAGAGGTAAATGTGAAAAAAGACGTTCTTCAAACCACCCACAGAGTGAGAAGTAATCTCATTCCACATGTATGCAATCAAGGCAGTGCTGCTGAAATTAGCCTGGGTGGCTACGCTACATCTGAGACACACAGCTATGATGATCTCCTTTGATCGTCTTTTCTTCCATATTCAAAATGACAGGTATCAGACATGGGGTTATTGTGCCGAGATAATGAGCGCTGCATATGTATGAAGCAACGCGTACGTAGGTGCTCACAAATCAAATCATCTGGCCGCAACTCTTAACATGTGGCATATTGGAATCCGACAACACGTAGAAGGAGCATGAAATAGGAGGGAACGCGAGATTTCAAACAAAACATGCCACACACGGTTTCACACAAGCAGGTGTAGAGCTGTAGCGCGTGATACAATATCACATGGAGACAGGCTCGCACCTCAAAAAACAACTCATTTATTTGGCAAAGCAGCTACTGGAAAACTGAGAAGCTTCAGTGGTTGCATATATTAATTTAAGATTAAACTCATGCAAATTATGCAAGTTCTTGTTAGAGATGTATCTCAAGGAAACTTTTGCTCAAAGACAGCAACAGGGTAATCAGCCCTTTAAATACTCAGCTTGGTTTTTACTTCTTATTGTATTTTTTAAATATATAAGACAAAATGGAAACTCTTAGGGTTTGGGGGGTTTCATATTGTTTTGTAAATGGATGAATCAAGGAAAATGTAATGTGGTGAACATATTGTTTATGAGGCATTATTATTTGGGATAGTTTTGTAGTAAAACATACTGACATTCAAAAACACAGTAGCCGACTTTTTCATGTTTCCTGTTTTTGTACTACAGTTCCCATTATGCTTTGTGTGAGCCGCTTGCTAATCTTGGTGTTGGGAGCCCTCTGAAAATCACAGCATGCATTTGGGAGGTTGTAAGAAAGATTATTAACAGGTCTGATTTTTTTCAAAAAGTCACAAATTCTGTTTTTGTTTGTTTGTTTTGTTTGTTGCTGTTGTTTTTGGTGTGTGTGTGTGGGGGGGGTGCATTACTGGTTAGGGTTAGACTGCCTAAAACATTCAAATTAAACCATGTCTGGAAGGAGACTCCCTCTTTGTTGAAACTGCTCATAACTCACTGACATCTGGGATGGATCACATGAGGGTCGCATTGCTTCATTTTAAAGGGTCCTCTGGTAAAAACATTGGGAACCATCACTTGAGTTAAGTGTTAACGTGAGGTCAGCAAGTTAGCTGTGGGCTAGCTTGGACATATGGTTAAACAGTGTCATGAATAGTCATGCTACGTTAGCTATTAGCAACCATGAAAACAGTTATCTGGGTTAAAGTTTAATTAAAAGTCACACAATGTTTATAATAAACTTGCAGTCCAATTTGACTGATTTATGGCATAAAAAATGTGTTAAATGGGCGCTACGGGTAAAATCAGACCTCCCAGTTAAAGGGTGGCCTCCGTGATCTTCACCGTGACCCCTGTACAAAATACCCAGCATTGTATGAGCAGGGCGAACATGCAGCTGAGAAAGATCTGCAGTGGGACCATAAAAATGGCATGCCGTATTGTTTGATGCCGCTGCTCGCTGCGGAATGACATCCCTCACTCTGCATCTCCAGTTTCAGCCCTTCCTGCAGTCCATCTCGCGGCAGAGAAAGGAGCGCATTATCACAGTGAAAAAGGATCTCCTTCGAGCCCCATCCCCACCCCTCCTCCTCCTGCCACCAAACGAGGGGCAGATCACGGAGGCAGCGTATGCGTGTGTGCTCGCCAGCGTTAACATGTGTGTGGAGAGTGGGAGGCAGGAGGCAGTGCACCACTGGGGAATGTGCACCTGCAATTTTTCTCATTTGACACAGTTGGTCTTTTGTAGGGTCTCAGACACAGGAAGATGTCTGTTAAAGTTATGGCTCCTCCTGCCCCCTATCTCCAACTCCCCCCCGAAAAGGCATCTTCACTGTGGTATATTTTCGCTTTAGAATAGCCTCCATCAAGAATGAGGGTAATAATAATCCACAGATAACCTGACAGTTGGGCTGAGCAGAAGCAAAGCATACACACATCAGATCACTTGAGACTATTCAGTGTAAACAAAGCTTGTAATAAACAGCAGATCCATATGGGAAAGGAAAAACAAAGCAGTGTGGAAAAAAAAATAAGAAAACACATGCTTATAAGGACAATAAATGAAGGTCATATTGAACATGCAAATATATTCATACTATCCATTGGCCTCTGTATTATTCTTTACACAAGATTTTGATGAACAAGCCAGATTCCTCTGCAAGGAGCGACAGAATAGAAATTACATTCACATTAAAGGACAATGTAAAATAACAAAAAGGTCTTTTGTAATGTTGGAGTTGCTGAGAAGGAATTTAGTTTTGTTTTACAGACCAGAGTGAAGAAAAAAAGAGAGTAAAGATTAGTCAACAAAGGCCTAATTTTCATAGTTTTGGCTAGTAACCTTAATTAGAGATATCAGTATTGGCCTATATGTTCTCCGATATGCAATGATACTGAAACTGGTTTATAAGACCAGAAAACTGGCCGATATACTGGATATTCAGATTTTCTTGCACCCTGATATCGGTATTAACATCGGACCACAAAATCCCATATCTGTCAAACCCAGACAGTAAAACTAAACCTTCTTGTCAGACGCTGTACTGGTATCAATAAATATGGAAGTCCAAAAAAAAACAAAAAACAAAAAACCCAATGGGGTAAGAATCACAAAAGTTCAGAGGATCACAGGCTTTAAACAAACTGTCAGGTTGGCGAAACTGTTGTAAACATCCATCACACTATGACTTCCTGTACACAATGCTCACATTTTCTTACCTTGCTGATTTGTCACCATCTTCCCAGATCGCAGCAATTGCTCTGGTGAGAACAAGGTCATTCTAACTGATCGACATGATGGCAAGACTTACTAAAATATGACTCAACTTATAACAAGCCAGATTTTCCTTGAAACAAAGGGTGTTGGGCTCATCTAAGGAGCACATTTGGGTCAAGGTTTCAGCAATCCATGGCCCAAACTGACGACTCCTCCCATATCTAACAGCCGTGGTGCGAGACCGAGGCCAAGCTGAGACCCCCAGAGTCTTGATCCTGTACATCTGCAGGGGATGTAGTTGGGGCCACTAAGGAAGATTTGTGCTCGTGTGTGAAGGAGGGCTTGAGAAAAGGAAGATAAAGGGAGGTAATCTCTCCGTATATCTGCACGTACAGTACATAAAATACATAAACTATAACAAATTTTCCATCCAGTGCAAAGCACAGGAACAGTAAACTACTCAACCCTGGCATCCAACCAAACAAGAGCTATTCATCCCCCTCTCCCCTTCCTTTTATTTTAATGAGAGCACAATTAATAAGGAAATGGAACGGCTTCTCAAAGGAGGCTGGTTCCTCCACAATAGAAGCCTTCTTTTGTCAATGGCAGTATTGAATTCCCCTACAAGGCCACTGGGCCATATTGAAGGCCATCTCCAGTATCGCCGCTACCTCCCCCGCACCACCACCTCTTCTCTCCCTGCTCCCTCTCCCTCTTATCTCCAAGGTCTCATGGGCTAATCTGTGCCACGGTATCATTTGATCCCACCACCACCATCACCACCACCCCTTTTCTCCACATGCAGACTTTACAATACTTCATATTGATTCGCCCAGACGAAATCACCAGTTACTGTTCATGCTTGGTTTATTCAGCGACAGATCTGGCGGGGGAAGAGAGAGCAGGGTCACACACCATCTTGCCTCTAATTGCCCTTCTGCGACTGTACTTTAAGGGAAATGGCACTAGATCCATACGCTTCTTTGTTTGTGTATAAACATGCTCAGAATCAACCTGATAGCTCGAGCGCAGCGTAGGGAAAACAAGAGAGATCAAAATAACAATAACTAATTAATCCTTTTGTCATTTTGCCCCTGTTGTTTCTAATTAAGCCCCTTTTGTTTCTCAATTATTCCCCTTGTTAGACAAAAAAACATGGTATTGCTTTAGTTGTACCAAGGACAGCATCTGTATTTTCCTCTGGAGTCCTCTAACGCCCTTAATAGCTCCTGGAACACTCAACAGCAGCAACAATGCCCAAAGCAACTGAAAATATACACTATTTATACCAAGATTTATCAACAACGCACAACTAAGCAGAGAGACTGTTGTTTAGATGCTCCAAACCAACAACCGCACTTAACCATTTGTTGTCGAGTGGCCTATTAAGCTGCATGTTACATAAACTGAAGTCGACGTTCAGAGGTTCTGCAAAAGCTTTCCTTAACATGGGAACTGCATGTCTCAGTGTAACTGAACAATGCAAAAAACACTACAGCTTCCCCGTAAATAGTCTTGCTTATGTGAAAAATGGACGGATACAAAAAGGCTGTGAGGCTCAGGGTGTAAGGATCAACTGGTTTCAAAAAAAGCCGCAGAATAGTCAGAAATTTAGCTACATCAGTGCACAATCATAGCTATGAGCCGAAGCCTGTGCGACATGCAGAAAAAATGTCGACAAGGCTTTGAAAAAATATTTCTAAGTAATTCTTTGGTTTACTACCCCACCAATGTTATCTGGCAGCATTCTTCATCACATACCTGTATTCAGCACATCCACAACTAAAAGAAATAGCAGGCCAAAATGTGCACTGCTGCCTGAAGAAATTTCAAGAAAATGCAATTACTCCTTAAAGGTGCTGTACGTTACGTTTTGACACCAACTGACAATTCCAATTTAAAGTGGATATCACCATTTTTTTTAAGCCACACTCATGGCTAAAAGACTTTTGAAGAATTTTACTGTAATTGGTGCTAAAATGTTAAATCAAATACCTTTGAAGGAACACTTCTTACAAAAGTTTTAGGAAATATACTATCACTTTCAAGTAGAGAGAGTGAGATTAAATAATGACAAGACTAAAAATGAGAGGAAACAGCAAGCATGTCAGGAAGTTTGTAGGTGGCTTTTGCAACCTTTAGACGAAGCCAAGCTATAGAACACAGATGTGAGAGTGATGTCATCCTGGTAATCTTACTCTGGCAAATTTCAAACAATTTCTTTGCTTGTGGTATATGAAACGTCACTCCTCATTAAAGCTGCAGTAGGTAACTTTAGGGTAAATATTAATTACATTTTGTGTTCTATTTGGAAGAGATGTCATAATACCCATATACAGCTATTAGTAAGTGGCGTGTTTTCCCATCATGCCTCTGTCACTCCCATTCTACTTGCTCAATCAGTGACGCTCCCTGTACTCTCTGTCCTAATTGGCCAGTCTATGCTGCCCTTCTTAGCGACAAGTGACGTCAGTATGAGTCAATTAGCTGTTCATGTCTTACGTTCTGACTCCTCTCTCCCGATAACAGAGTGTCTGCAAGCCACACGGTCAGTCGACTCAAGCTGGAGCTGAGACGGACCAGCTTACTCCGCTGCAACCTGGACTAGAAAGAGAGAGTTGCTTCCCAACGTGTCTAATGCTACAGCTAACGTTAGCTTGTTTGCTCGTTGACAGAAGTTACCAAATGCAACTTTAAAGAGGGCAACATGTGTGCTTCTAATAGCTAATAAAGCCGCTAAAAAAGAGTATTTGCATTAGCAGGAAATGCTACATGCAACTGACTTCCTGCAACTCGTCACAGTTGGTGAAGCTGCAGGCTGTTTTATTTACACTGAAGCTATGGGCTGTTTTATTAACGTAACAACCCATACATTGTTAATAACACCTGTTTCAATTTCTCAATTTTAACACCATTTTCTTGAGCATTTGTGATTCAGTTTTAAAATGAAACTGAAGGTCATAATTGATTCAATTTAGCCACATTTTTTGGTAAAAACAAGAATTCACTACCACAGCTGCATTACATTGAATTAAATTGGCTTAAAATTGCAGCGTTACATATCATCACCATTTTTAATCTATGATCTCGCATTGTGTACCTAGATATGTACATGATTGTCTCCGAGGGATTGACACACATCCTTAATTGCTTTATAGCCCCACACACATCACAAAAGCACAAGCACATACAGAGAGACAAAAAATCAAAAAAATTAATGCATGTTATTAGCAACATGTGGTTTTGAAAAGGGGCGATTCTAATCTAAATAATTAGCAAACATGCATATAGTACAGCCCCGAGGCATGTGTCGTAATCATATGCTGCTGCAGTAACAATTCATCATGTGGGTGGGGAGGGAGGAGTGACAGCCTCACTCACCCCCCGTCATACCCTCACCCATGATTGTGAAAGCCTTATGGTGGAAAAAGAGCTTAGGAGGCCAATCCTACAAAGCTGCCACATTTGCATATACAGCACTGTAGTGTCTAACACTGCAACATGTAATCATCTGCACAGTCTTTCACGGCATCTCCTGTGTCATCAGAATGCAAATATGTCACATATGCAAACAACTACATGCATGCAGACACTTTGGATTTATTTTACAGGCGAGGATAAAAAGCATATGTTGCTCGTGTACATTTCACAGTATGGCGCAAGGAAGGAAAAAAGTAATTAATTTCACAAATTGAGTAAAGCATAGGTCACTGCATCGCCTCTCTGTGTGGTGTCTGTTTGTCCTTCCTGCCCCTCGCATTCCGCCCACACCCCAAATTACTGCCCGACCCCTGCTGTTCTGTAGTGTGGGAAACCCTGTGGCATTGCACGCCCACCATTTCTGCCCTGTGAGCTGGTCTGCAGGGGTTACTGAGAGGTTCTATCTCCACTGCACCAGGCGCCACAAGCATACACGCACACATTATGCAGCCTGATGTAAAGTAGCATCCACTGACACTTGACCTTGCTGTCAATATCTGTCCTCATTAAACACCATTCAGCCAGCTGCAAGTCCACTTTAAACGGCATCATTCAGCGCTTACCAAATTATGCCCGTAACTGGGCTGAATAAATGGGGAGTCTGACTCATTTATTTGGAAGATATACACAGGTTACAGTGCGGACACCTATAAAACATGCAGGGGTACTTAACCCCACCCCGTCATTCTTAACGTAGCTGTCATTCATTCCTCTTCTGTTGGAAGTTCTGACAGCAATTTGGCAATGTCAAGCCGTCACTGTAGAAGACATGAGCAGCAGAGGCCATTCTTTTATTCCCCATATCAAGCAGGTATTGATTTTTCACTCATTACAGAAGAACATAAAAAGGGAAGGGAAATTCTGAGCATGCCAAATGCCACACAAAATGTTACTGTGGATAAAGTGGAACTGAGAACAGAGGCGGAACATGAAGGAAAGCGCATTTAGAAACCCATATGTTTACCAGCTATGGAATAAGCTGGCATACAAATGGCACTTTTGAAGGCCCCCTCCTTAGGGTAGGTATAAAAACAAAGTTAATTTTTCCGTAAGTGAAACGCTGTAATCTATTTCCAGGAAAAATTGTGCGCCTGATGGGTAACGCATAATCCCTTCCTGGAAAAAAGGTCACTAAGCTTCTCTGGCGCTCAAAAGCATCAGGTTTTCAAAACTGTTTCTCTGTTGTCTTATCACTTTAGACGAAGCTGAGTGATGTTTATCGTCGTGCATGGTGCTATATTGCCATGCCAGTGCAGATCAAGTGCATTGACCGCGCTCCAGGGACGAGCTAATGTCAGCGGGCACAAGCTGTTATGCTCTCTGCGTCTGTTTAGTAGTTTTGTGGCCTTGCCTTGACATTTATTGCACCGGTATATGCAGCACATTCCAAACACCAAGCTCCAGTTCGAGTGATGTTGTAAGCACATTCATAACCCCCATCTGCTATGGCGTGAACGAGGCATACCATCTTGCACAACTAGCACAAGGCTGCAACAAAACAGACACACAACAGGCTCAGGCGAGTTTGTAGCCAAGAGGTTGTGGCTCTGGGGATGGCAATGTCAAGCAGTCCAACACTCTGGTCCAGAATGAAATATCTCAAAAATTATGGGATGGAGTGCCATGAGATCCTGCACAGGCATGCGTGGTCCCCATAGGATGAATCCCATTGGCTTCGGCAATTCCATGACTTATCCTCTACCATGCGGTTGACATTTTAGAAATTCATGTCTCATAATGATAAACTGTGAGTTTAAATTGAAGTTTCAGGTCCTCACTGAAATGGCACTCCATTTTTTCGCAAGAGAAACAGTCTCTGAAGTTTTGAATTTGCAGAAGTATGAGTCTGGGCCTTGCCTTCAATTCGATTACTATTCAGGGGCCTACAATTAGATTATAAAATGATTGTTGCTGCATCGAGACGCATTTTAAATTGATGCATCTTAATTGTATTTTGGTGTGAACCAGCTTACTAGAAGCCAAGGTGCTTCCAAATGCTGGCTTCTAATCCACTCAGTGGTAGTTGTATCTTGCAGTCAGCCATTTTTCTTTGTTGTTTTCCATTTTCTGCCTTTTTCGTTCTGTCTATTTTAACTTATTTAAAATTTGGGCTTTTGGAAATTTTTGAATCGATGCAGAATTGATTCAGAATCATCCTCGTCCGACTTGCTATGCATGTAGGGATTATTTTTTCAACACCACTACTCTAGAGGTGTTTCACATTCTTCAACTAAAGGGGGCATCATCTGTGCACTTCCCTCAAATTGGACAAGCGAGATCTGCTACACCACAAATTCATCAGCCAAATGCAGGCTAAAAATCTTGAAACATCCAGCACAAAGAGGACTTTTGCATTAGCAAAACCACTAATACAGTGTCAGCCAGTAGCAAGTTAACAAGCTAATAACAGCATAAACCAAGGGTTCCCAAATTTTTCAGCCCACAACCCCCAAAACAACAGTGGCAAAGACTGGGGAAACCCTTTGACTCTGGAGGTGGCATATAAAGTTGTGCACAGCCGCGCACATGCACTATTAAGCCAACAAAAGAACAACAGCCTAAGAGCCATAATATTATTTTTAAGTAAATTAAGAAAGAATATAACCAGAATTTATACAATGATAGGTTACTTTTAAATATTAAAAAAAAAAAATAAAAAATTGTTTTTTGTATGG
>JAPZDX010000016.1:8964089-8983490 GCA_029783625.1 Naso annulatus | reverse complement strand
AGACATAGTCATGCAATGATTTATCAAATCTGGAGTCACAATATTAAGAAATTATCTATGTTATAAAACAGAAACAGTCTGTGGTCCGAAAATTTTGAATAAAGGTTTTAATAGATGGCCCTGAAAGGCTGGACTACTGCGGTAGGATTGCACTGGAAGGCATAATAATGAGGTTTGCTCCCAGTTAGTTAGCAGCTGTGATGCACTATGGAAGACAGCCTATATACACTTTTACTCTAGGCAAAATACTCTTACACAGTGGCTCTGGTTCTTTGTCAGTCCTTCTAAAACACACTTTAATTGACATCGCCTCGAATCATCACAACTTGTGACTGAGGTCCAGGTCCTAATTGTACTCTGGTGTAATGTTATTCGACCATTTACGCCACAGCCACAAACACCACTCTGCCCTCTCCACGGAGCGGATGAAAGCAAGGAAGCCAGTAATTGCTTTTGACTTTCCAGAGTACCGCACCCCAAATAAGTGGAAATTTTGCAGACCCACTCGAAGCACAGTCTTTTTAATGAGCTCGCCTCCTGTTTATGCAGACGGGATAACAGAAGACTCTCGGTTGATGGCATTGGCCTTTTCCTAATCAATATTGAGCGCATCAATGCTTAGAGGTCTCTGGGCGCAACCTGTATTTAATCTGGCCAAAAAGACTAGCCCATAAGATTTTAAAGAGACGGCACCCAGCTAGTCAGAGCCTTGGCTACAGTCATTTTTTATCCCAATTAAGAATCTTTACAGTGTCTTTGGGGCCAAATTAGATTAATGGCTAGATTTCTCTATTATGAAGTAGTGCTGTGACTGAAGGGATTGGTCGGCCCTTTAAATATTTTAGTCCAGACTAAAAGAAAGAAAGGAAGGAGAAAGAAATGTCTGTCTTTCTCAGAGAGATGGATGGATGGATGGATGGATATGGTAAATACCTGGTAAACATGTTAGCATTGTCTTCATAAGCATGGTAAATTAGTAAATATGGTGATATTAGTATTTAGCTTAAAGCACAATGATGCCTAAGTAGAGCCTCACAGCTGCTTCTATTGATAAAACCCTTTTCTTGTTTGACCCTGAGTGACAGCCCAGCATTTTGAAAAGCAGAAGTCTGTTAGACAAAAAACTGTGATGCCATAATGCCGTCAGCACTCCCATTTGTTGTAAATTTAGAAAATCTTAGGCTTGTATAGTGACTCATGGCAACAGTGTCAAATCATTTTGACAGTGATGCCAATCTCACAGTGGCTCTTTTAGAATCACTGATGATCCTCTTTGATTTGAAAACCTCACACATTCTCAGTCAACACATTATCGACTATTCCCGGGGAGGCCTGTCCACCACCTCAATCTCACACTTACAGTAGGGGGCCTATAGATCAACTTAAGGGAACTTTCAACCCGTTCATCCTTTCTCTTTTCATTCCCTTCATTTCATTTTCATATCAATCCACCATTGGAATGTCATTCAACCTGCACAACAGACTGTCATAAGTGTGTGGGGGAGCCCCTTTAGGGCAAACTCTGAAACTCTATCCTAACCCTAACCAATACACGTCCACTCTGATTCCCCAATAAAGCTGGCCAAAGCAAAGGAGATTTTTGTTTTACTTCCATGTCATGAGTGCATGGGAGTGTATTTCAACGCCGTGCTCTTTCTTTTGACTTGGACATGGACCAAAGAGGGGTCTCTGGGACTCTCTGCAAGTCTGGCATGCAATTCCTGGACCAGTTGGTTTCAGCCCAGGGGGGAGTCTCGAGTAGGGGGAGGGAAGGACTCAGCTCTGACAGACGTCCAATACACACAGCTGATGCCTCAGGCTGGCAAGTATAATAACATCATCTGTGCGAGACAGTACTGGTGGATCTCATATTTATTACCCAATATGTCCATCGGGAGGAGGGTTGGAATATTGCAACAGCGGCCAACACCACAATACTCATGTCAAGAATTTTAGAGTGGATATAGCTCGGCAACTCTTGGCAATGGTGGGCATACCAAGTGAGAAATGAGAAAAAATGTCTCACAACTAGCATAATTATGGTCGTCTTTGATTAGCAGATGACTTAGAACTCTTAGTGCGGGGGCTGCATTCCCTCGAAAAATCTGTTACCATTTTGAGTTTGAGAGGCTTCATCAAATTTGATGGATACTTCCAAACTGAGATTGAAAAATGAGTAATGTGATGCCGCCAATGGGGAGAATTAAATTAATGTGAATGGCAGACCTGACTCATTCGAATTTAAAAACTGAAATGGTATAGCCTTGTCTGAGACTGCATTTATCACTGCGGTCATTTTACTTTGGAAGTTTCCTTCAGTGCAGTTTTGTGTAATTTATTGCAAAAATTCACATTTGGCGTCATTAAATCATGAAGAGCCAGAAAAAAATTCCAATGCCATGCCGTGTTGTCTTGCATATTTTCAAAACCAACTTTCAGGTAAGGATTTTCCACATAACTAAAGCTTGATATAGCTTATACCTTTCTGCAATAGAGTTCTATTACTGACCAAAAACTACTTAAAAACCATCAGGGAATTACACGGTGGCACTAGGTGCTTAATGCTCACTGTCCTGTTGATCTAAATACCAACTACAATGCTAGATGTGTTTATCCTCAGCTGAAAATAGTCCTAACAAATGTACCATTTGCTGCTGTTTGACTATTATTTGCTAAAGACTATGCTGCTGTTTCACTTAAATATTAACTATGTATTTGTAAATATACAGAGGTACAGCTTTAGTAGAAATGAATGAGTGTTTGGAGAAGACTGCCACAGACCGGTACGTAAATTCGGACAGTACAGGGTTTGATCAAAAACTTAATACTGTTGCTGTTGCACACAAGTGGAATGTTGCACAGTAATGTGCTTGTTGCAGGTGCAAGCAATAACTTTCGTGAGGGTGTATTTCAAGATTTACTGCTTGATCATCACCTGTGGCACGCGTGTTTTTATGGGAACACTTGTTCGTGCACATTTGTAATTTCACCACTGACCTGAAACTGACCAGATAAAAGTAAAACCACATTTTTGGAAAAAAAAAAAAAAAAATTCCAAATGTTTTTTATACAAATAAACAAAAATAAACACCACCAAAAAGCATAAATTTTTAATTTAACCACTGACCTTAAACTTAACACATAAAATTAAAACCACATTTTTTGAAAAAAAAAAAAAAAAGTCCATATGTTTTTTATCCAAATAATCATAAAGAAGCACCACCAAAAAGCATCACTTTTTCACAAATCTAAAATTGTGCCTGCTTCAGTTCAAATATATGGCAGTGGGAAGAGGAGAATCTGATTATCGACCATGTGCATGTATCCACAACTTTAAGAGCAATGGTTAAAAAAAAAAAAAAAAAAAGTGTATTTCTTATTTCCTGTCTCCATGCCTGATTTCCCTTAATAACCTGGATTCCTGTGTGCATGTAAACATAGCCAGTGGGCCTGTGAGATGACTTTCCTCACTGGTTCAGCTCTAATGGCACCTCCTCCCCAAACATATCCTGATGCCATCAACTCAGAAGCTTCAATTTTTAACATCCCCATCACTGAGAATCATGCCTCTCATCCTTTTGACACATCACAGCGACTGAGTCTCTGAGGTGATTGATGAAGGCAACGTGAACCGCTGCGCTCCTGTTTTCTGTTGTCTAAACTGTGTAAAGGAAAAGCCCACGAGCGTGAATTGCAATTATTTCTGCTCCAATCGCCGCAGTCTTATCTGCATATAGGTGGCATCTGCTTTGACCTCGCACATTGCCCAGAGCTGATTCAGACATCAGACAAAAATGCATTCCCAGAATGCGTACGTTCCCACAGTGCACGGGCACACTGTGCTTTGGCTGTTATGCGAATATTACAAAGATTTTTCTGAATCATCATGAAAATAAGGTCACAAAGACTAATGTGAAAATAATGATGAAGCAGACGTAATGTCAGAGGACACTGTCACGAGGGTTTGCAAAGTTGACTTTGAAAGCCTAATTCAGACCACACTTTATTTTAAATCCCTATTTCATTGCCCTTTTCATGCGATGTGCCAAAAAAAACCTGAGCAATGCATCTCTTCTCCTTTTTTTTTTTAAATGGCGTATGTTGTAGCTTTGCCTTTGAATGTCACATGTTTTTAATTCTCACTTGGTAAGGACAACAGCACACAAGATATTTCCACACATTTTCCCGGCAGATATTCTGTCAAATGCCGGGACCTGTCACCGGGACGGAAAGGGCACATGTTAAGTGGAGTGACGCGGAGAAATGTCCTCTGTTCAGTCTGAGTCTGCAAATCATTATTCAGATTGCAGCACACCTCAGCGATCCCAGCCTGAATCCATGCACTAATGCTCGCTACAAATGGGACCGATAACTCTGTGCATTTGAGTGATTTCCTCCGCGCAAGCTGACACTGACTGTTTCTTTGACGATCCCTTAAATATTCAAATGACTCGTGTGAGACAAAGCAGTGCGTCTGAGTGGGGGAGGAAGGCGAGCTGAAGACTATTTGGAATGTTGCAATGCAAGCATTAAATTAGACTTGGTGGACAAAAGTAATTATGATTTATGACAGTTCCTTTTAGAATTAGTTTAAATGTGATGCTGCTGTTTAGCACTTCAGGTATTGTGACACAGAAATTCATGCCTCATTTTAGGCTTCTTGTTTTTAGTATTATAATTACTTTTCAATATGGCATTGAGATATGAGTACAATCCGAATAAAGCTAAATTAATGCCGAAGAGTCACCCTTCACACGCCCCTCTCAGCAATAACAACAATCATAGCATTAGCTTTAAAGAAGTGTAGGTTTAGTGCATTTGTATATGTGGGACCGTGGTCAGAGTAGAACTACATAGAAAGAGTTTTGGAGGGAAGGATTGGAAATAAAACACAAGTTCCAGTTGAGAACCAGTGCCTCATTCCTTGATTCATCAAAAGCATATGCCTCACAAGTCCAAAAACTTTGTGACACATTCCAAACAGGCGTTATTTAGATAAACTGATTACATATAAGGAGTCTACATGGTGACATTTTTGCCTAAAAATGTATAAAATCTTACTAAAATTACATATCAACAATCCTACAATGACACTTGAAAACAGCTGTTTGCCTGCTGGCAGTCAACAGACTGCAGTGTATGTAGCTCTGGCACCCCTTTGGTACCATATCAGAGCGTCTGTACCCCAACTGAATGGTGCCAAAAAGTGGGACGGTACAGATTGATCGATTGTTTTGTTATCATCCACAAATGCAAACAACTGCGTGCAGTTCTGTACCAAACCGAAATGTGCTGTCAGGTGGAAACTGGGCTGAAGAAAGGCTGGATATCACCACATTTAATTGTTTTTGAGCTGCAACTCCTGGTCAATTGATCCATTGACTAGCCGATTTGCAGCTTTTCTTTGCCACTTGTAAAAGTAAATAAACAGCCTGTCGGTTTTGGACTGCTGGTTGGAAGAAAAAGACACAATGTAAGGATGGAACTTTGGTTTCTGAGAAATTGTGATTACATTTTTTTTTCAATCATTTGATATTTTATAAACTAAACTATTAATAAGGAAAATAATCTACAGATTCGTTGATAAAGAAATAATCATTAGTTGCAGCTTTTAAGTGTTTACACTCAAAGCGATTAGCTAAATCTCCACGTGGGGTTTGAGTAGCTCAGCCTTCCTACATTGGTATGTCAGTACTGTGCAGCAGCAAGGTGTACATGCCAAAGTCGCAATCTGTCTTCATTCACGCTGAGCACATGCACAGCACACCAAATCAACAGCATGACCCACGCATTAAACACCAGAGAACAGTTATTAAGCCGCGCTCCCAAACCTGGCTCTTGTTACATGCTAAATTAAGTGTGAGAAGCATGAATGCACATCTGTGTTCGTATGGAGCTTGCGCATTACAGGAAACAAGAGTTAAGAGCATACCCCAACCACAAATTTACTGACTGATAATGTCGAAGCCGTGAGATACACTTGCACAGGACATTTCCCCCCCCGAATCAACACAGCAACACCCTGCAGGTCATGAGAAAAAACAGGCTTCTAAACTTTAATAATGTGTCATATTTGAACGATTAAAAATGAAATGATTTAGCGCCTGCAGTCTTTCCAAGCACTCTTTTATTATACTTCAGCTAAGCAATTTATCCGTTATTGCTTTCTAATAGGGCAACATATCCTGGGTCACATCTTCAAACAGCGAGGGAAAAAATTTTAAAACCTTGTAGTGTATTAGCAGAGACAGGGCGTCGCAGTTTGTGGGTGTTTAATTGTTTAAAAATTCATATAATGTCCCTTCTACCGTGTGAAGCGTGCCCTTCCGCTAAATGAATTATAAATACAACGGACCCCGTGCTAGTGTGAAAAATGAAGCACTTAGCACTTCGACGGCTGTAGTTTGAGGGTTCAGAGCGCCATATGGCTTCATATCCACTTTCAGCAGCGTTGTTTGTAAACTGATGGACAAAAGGATAAACTCAAGCTGCCTCTGGTAGCTGAAAAAAAGGCGGAAAAATATCCTCCTGCTATTGCTTTTACTCTTTTAAAGTTCCTTCCTCACAAAAAGCGCAGCACAGGTTGCAAACACAAGCTCGTTGCTGATTTACACACGATGTGAAGATGTCTAGCTGAAGCCATTATCCTTGTTTATCTTGAATTGAAGCTCAGTAAGAAATACAGTTAAGTATTCAGCATCCTCCATCACTGTCTCTACACAGCTTCTTACACGCTGTAATGAATGGTCAGGCTCCTATCTGACAACACAATGGATGGCACAGAGTAAGTGGAATATCAGACAAGTCCGTCCATGACCAAATATTATTCATTGTTAATATGTATGTATTCAAATTCCGCAGCTCTGGAGGTTAGCTTACGAAGTGAGACACACTAATATATTTGTCTGGCACCCTGAAATCTTGGCAAAAATCCGAGCTTTTGGGGCTTCTTGACATGGACGAGAATATATCCCTTGAGTCCCCTAACCAAGTGGAGCACATCGATCTGTTTTCCTTCAAAAAAAAAAAAAAAGTTAAAAAAAAAGATTGGGCGAGAACACGTACAAGTAAGCCATTTTCAAATATTTCTGCGCCGTTGCCCTCGTATTCTCCATGTGGAGTCAAACGGTCATTAAGCAAAGTCAAAGTCAGTGAAGTTTTATGTTATTTACACGACTCCCCAAACAGATCTTTCTGAAGGTCAAAGGGCAAACTGCTGTCAAGCAACTTCCATCTCCAGACTTTCCACAGCTGCACTTTTTCTGTCATCTCCACAGCAGTTACCATGCAAATAACACACTCTGCTGGTTTATTGATTGGCTCCACAGATGCAAGCAGCAGTCTAAATGGAAATGCTAAGTCTGCACGGAGAGAAACGGAGTATGAGCTGATGAGCTCGGTCTGTATGGAAACATTGCAAATTTTAATGTGCTTTTTTAATTATTACTGAAATGGCTGTGCAGCACCACTCTTTATTTCCTAAAAAATACGAACTATTAGTTTGTTTATATGAGAGGCCAGCCAGCCAAGAAAGATTAAATCTTTCAAATATGATGAGAATTAATGATCCTTTTAAGATGTGGTTCATCCAAATACAGCTTACATAGGAATTATTATAAAAATGAATTGGGGGAAAAAGCTGTCTTAAAATATCTCCATATAATGGAAATATAATTCCGTAATCACATTTTTGCAGATTAACCATATCTGTGAGTAAGTACTGAGGAATCTCATGTAGCTGATTTGAAAAAAAAAAAAAAAAAATGAGACTAAAGTACCTTTTTCTGCTCCTACTCATACTCAAAGAGACTGAAAGAACAAGAAGAGGAGCCAGAAAGCTTAATTTAATCTTGTCATTTACCTCCAGAATTTTAAATAATAGTTTCCTGTCCACTAAACATAGCCTATTTAGAAATTAAAGGACAAATGCCAATTTTGTGTCTCTATGAGATGTTAAACAAAAGACCTTGACAAAGTAGATCCAACATCCCTTCCATGGTCTGGCAACTCGGATGGATTACCATGTCCGAGCTGCAGACTGAAATCCAAAACAGTGGATAATGCAGCGGAAAAACGTTTACAACCAGGATTAGGGAGAAAGGTATGAAAAGTGGGATGCATGGACAATAAAAGGGGTTTATTTACATCATCCCCCTCTTCACTGAAGTAAATATAGCACTTTCTCTTGGGATGTGAAACAACAATGTTTCTTTTTCTCAAAGGGTTTCTTCCTGTGAGCGATATGCTGGAAATAACTCAAGTGTCCTCAGGTGAGAGCCCTCAGGGACACATCCCGTGGAAGTGGGCTGTATGTTATCACATCCAGCACATCTCCGAATACTTTACCCGAGAAGCTGACTTCTTCAGAAGGCAGAGTAGATGCCATATAAAGTATTATTTTTAAATTTTTCATACACTCTGGTAGCGCTATCCCAATGGGAGCACATAGCAAGCTCCGGAGAACAAGTAAAATAAATTTACTTGAGCTGGACATGGCAACCCCAATATAGTCTCTAAAGCCTGCATTGGTTCAAAGTTTAGGAAAAGATATAAATAAAGTTTTCTCTGTTCCTTGCGGTCGTTTTATGTCCAGGCTGAAGTGCATCTATTTAGTTAAAAGCACAAGAAAAGGCCGGAGCCATTTTTCAAAAATTGATGACGGCCTTGCATAAATTATGCAAACTCTTGTCCTTGTGCCAAACAGTGCATCTACTGAATAATAATTACGAAAGGGACTTGGGGATATGAGTATGCAGAATATGAAACACATGCCAACGTCCCCTGTCATCTGTGGCCAAATCAAGGAAAGGAGACTGGGCTGCACAACAGAATGAAAGTCAAAAATATGACATCAGTGGACGGAGCTTTTGATTGCTTTGTCTTTTGTTTCTTGAACCCCATTTCAAACCAGAACGCTTCTAGCTGTCAAAATATTAACATCATCTCCAGGATTCTGACCAGTGAAGTCCGTGGCTCGGCATGTTAATTAACAATCCATTACTTTATTGTCATGTTTAGTGGCTTGAACCGCTGTTGGACATTTACAAGGTTTCCATGTAAAACATTTTTTTGCTGAAGAAACTGCAGCTTGATAACTCAATGAATAAGGCTGTTAAATGTTCAGACTGGAGACAACAGACTTGCTGTATTTTATGAGTCGCAATGGATGGAAATCTTGTAAATTTTACTTTTCAATTGCAAAAGCCATTTTGTGAATGAACCCTGAAATATGTCAATTTTTACATAAAACAGACCCAAAATTTTATGGACATTAATAACTTTATAATGAATTCTGGTAATATTATTAAAAATATAAGACACTTATATGGCTGAAAGAATTATGATGACATACTTAAGATTCAATGGACAAAGCTGTAAAAGGCTAGTTGTCGGTGACTGAAGCCGATGCTAATTCCTTTACCTTATTTGCTGGTGTCTCCCCTTAAGCGATTTGCCTGTAAGAGGGTGACACGGGAGAGAATTTTCACTCCTGTCCCATCCCACTCCCACAAAAATATTCCTGTCTCGTCCCAATCCCAGACAGAGTGGGAGTTTAAAAGAAAAAAGAAAAATTCTGTCTCATCCTGCTCCCGTGCTTGTAACTGGCACCCAGAGAACAGAGAGGTAGGAAAGAAAGAAAAAAAGGAGACCAAAAAGACAACAAAAATGAAAACCACTATCTCCACAATAAAGAAAACAGCGTTTATTCATATATTGTACGTGTTTTTTTTATGGTTCAAGGCACTCTAATTTGTATATACACCTAAACCATTGTCATTATGATTCCCGTTTCCGCCTGCTCCCGTTGACTTAATTTCCTGTCCCGTCCCAATCTCATGATGGATAGTGAAATTGACTCCCATCCTGCGGGAATCCCACGAGAATCACGTGACCCATAGGAGTACCAAAAAAAAAAAAAAAAAAAAGTCAGCCTCTAGTACCTGTGAGTAAAGAGCAGTGTAGTGTAGCTTCATTAATTAAACAGCTTCCTGTTGTTTGTTGTGTTTACTCACTGGTGCCCATGCGTAAAGAGATTTTGGCCTTGAAAGCTTCAAGAAACACTTTCTTGTGCTTGTGGAATTTTCAGCGCTACAAACTATTCTGTCCAACTGGGAAAAGACAAGTTTCCGCATGCAGGCTATTGGTGAAGTGGGGTATAACAGAAATGCATGAGGGATTAAATATGCTTAAAGAAATAGGTCATCGTTTCGTTTTTCAACGTGAAACTAGAGCAAGCAAACAGTTAGCTCAGGTTAGCAGAGAAACAGGAATGCCGCTAGCTTGGAACAAATCTACCTACCAGCACTACTGATGCTTACTGAGTAACACACTGTTTCTTTTTTTTTTCGTCTTTTATCAGATATCAATTTATTGTGAAAAAGTTTTTTAAAACAAGGTAATTAGTGAGGTAGGAGAGCCCAAATAGCTGTTTCCTGTGTTTGTCTTTGTGCTTTGTAAGCTAACCAGCTGCTCTTAGCTTCATATCGTGGGGCATCGATCAGTGTTGGGGGGATGCACTGTAGGACTTTGTGATGTTTGCAATCAAATTTTGATTGAAGGGGCACCCTGGAAGCTAAGCTGATAAAGTGGGTGCCCCATATACAAAGGCTGCGTCCTCACTGCGGCAACCGCAGATTCGATTCCACCCTGTGACCAATTGCTGCATGTTATTTTCTCTCTGTCTCCCCAATTTCCTGTCCAAGCCTTCAGCTGTCCTATCAGTGAAGGCACAAAAGCCACAAAAAATATCTTTTAAAAAAGACTTCAATTGAATCTATAAAAAAAATATAACATGGTAGTTAGCAAGCTAGGAGGCCCAGGCTAGCTGTTTTACCTGTGTCTGTCTGTCTGTGTGCTGCGCAAGCTAACCACCTGCAGGCATTAGCTTCATGTTGTAAGGTATCGATCACCTCATCTAACTCTCAGCAACACACCAAATGAGCATATTTGCCAAAATGTCAGCTTGTTTCTTTAAAATGACAAATCTCAGTGGACTAATTGATTGAACGAATAATATATTTCCTGTGGGGATTTTGATCGCTGCCTGGTTATGATGACTGCACTTTTGGTTTGCAAATATTCCCTCATCAGCCATCTCACTGACTGCTGAATGAATTAATTGGATGAATTAGTATTTATGTTTTGCGTGGAGCATTTTCATTAGTTGCTTTTGTTTAATTCCACTGGAGATCTGCTTTGTTGTTAAAGTGAAAGAAGAGAAATGGTTGATTGATTTATGGAAATTCATTCTGTGCATATGACATTTGTCAGGCTGTTATATCAATAGCTTTACTGACAGCATCAATGAGCACTCAAACATCTCGGATAGATCCGACAAACAATAAAGCGCACAATAAAGGGCCACACATGGGAAGATTTAATTATGTAAAAAACAAGAATAAAGAAATAGGACAATGTGTATTTGCATTTGTCACGTCGCTTGAATTCAAGACAGGAATTCTTGTCTTAATTCCCATAAAGAAAAGACGTGATTACAAAGTAAAGGGAGATTGACGCACTTAAATACACTCACACACGCGCTCACACGCAGACACACTCCTGCACACATCTGCTCGTCAGTGAGCCTGTTGGAAACTGTCACATGCCTGGCAGGTTCTGTAACTTGGGCAGATGGTACAGCACAATTAGGCCCACCGAATCTCTCAATCAATCTCCTGCACGCCATATGAAGAGCCTGCTTCTCTGTTTCCGTTGAACCAATGCGCTTGTCCACTTTGTATTCCAGCACCTTGTTTGCAAATTGCTTTTATTCTCGCATACTTCAAATCAATTTGGTTGCCTTGCTGTTCCTGAAAAGAGCTTTTTCTCCCTTTGCTTTTGCAGTTAATATTTGTTGCTCCCCTCTTTTTTCTGCAAGCAATTGCAACTGAAAGCAAAAAGAACTCCGCATTCTTTTTCTAGCACTCTCTTATCTTGATCTCTTTCATTTTGCAATACACTTCTTACGACCCCCGCCCAGTTTCTCACCACCCTTCTCTGCCTTCTCCTTTGGCTTGTTTAACCACTGGCCTGAATGCAAGACTATACTATAGACAATAGGCGAGCGCAAGTGTTTCATTCACACCCAATTACTGTGAAAGGGATTTTTCTGGCCAGAAATCCACCAACGAGCACAATAAGAGTGTCACAGAGGAACAAGATATCCATGGGGTTTCACGTTCTGTCCCATGTTCCACACACAAAAGAGGAGAAAAGTGATCCGGTGTATTCAACACCCGGCGAGGGCCATTAGCCGGAGCTGGTTAAATAAGGATACCTCTAACTGAGGCGCTAACAGAGACGGGAAACATCTGCTGCTCGCGCCGGGCCCTTGTTGGCCCCGAGGATTCTGCCTTTGATCAGCAGCCCTCACAACCACCTTCCTACAAGAGCTCAGATGAAACAGCCTCTCAAACGCACACGAAGAGTGCGAGAGAAGCACACACACTTAAAGAAATGCACGGCTAAACACACCAACAAACAAGCTCGGCTCAGAGCACATACACACACGAACAGACTAATGCTACATGTATTTACAATCTGAAGTGTAATTTTGAAAAGATATCTTAAAATCTTTAGTGTCACCGGTTCACATTTTCTGGGCAGAGAGAAATAAAAACTTGCCTGTCTGCTTTGCCTCTCCAGCATGAGAAAAAATATCCACATTTCCAGCGAAAGCAAGCAAGCCAAACACCTCACTCAACAGCGGGCCAGACGCCACCTTTGGACTGCCAGTCCCGCTGTTGTATTTCCTCCACCTGTGACGGGAAGATGATTCACTCGGCCTGCCAGACTGTATCTAGGGACTGTGTGTACTGGGGCGTACTCCCTGCCAGCACAGACAGAGGGGGGAAAAAAACACCACCTTCTACGCTGCACCGTGACCTGCAAATGCAGCTGATAAAATAATGTGGCCTGTGAGCAGATGTATCATACTCTGCCTTCTCGTCGTGGAACAATCCACCAATTTGAATCAAGGCATCGGGCCAAATGATTATGATATGGCAGACGGGAGCAACACCGGGCCTTATACACAGGGAGAATGTTAAAATCACAGCCGCCCCACATGAACACACCAGCTGCACCAGGAAAGCAATATGCGAATTATAGGTTAAATTGGATTTTTTTTTCTTTAAGAGAGCGTGCATATGTAATTTTTAGACTCCGTATTTTTAGCCATGGAACCCACGCTCCACCTGTGCTGCATTCCTCACTGAATACACAAACAGCGCTGAGACAGTTTTTGTTTTTCCCGATACAAATGGAATACTAGATATAACCAGGCAACACAGATCTCACTAGGAATTTACAGCTAGGCAAGGCTCAAAACTCATTCAAACAGCATAAACAACAGGGTGCATTTCTGAAAAACATATTTTCTTTTCCTTTACTCGCATTATCTCCAGTCATACCTTCCTCAGAATTGTATTTTTACCCTGACTTAAGGCCTGACACAGACAGACATTTGCAAAAACTGTGTGACACGATGCAATGTGGATAGCGAGGCAGGCTTTCTCATGCTCTGCAGCATTTTTTTTTTTTTTCAGGGAGCTTCTTAATAAATTGCTTAATAAAATCAAGGAAGGGTGCTAAACAATCAGGCAAACTTTAAAAAAAGCATCAAATTATTAAATTACAGCAATCTAATTAATGTAAAGAGTGAGGAGAGTTAAATTGGTTTGCAAAGGATTTCCGTGGCACTGATTAGGATTGCATTAATTCTAATCGGTGCTTAGTAAATTTCAGTGCATCTCTTGCTGTATTATGCCCATAGATCACATGACAAATAGGAATCCAATTATTCTGGCCGGAGAGCACTACCTCATGCCTTTAAATCATTTAAAAACGAATCAGAAAATACCTTCATGTAGGGAAAAAAAAAAAGAGAAAAAAGGCTGATGTGTAATTATGGAGGCCACCAGAGTTCAAAAGTCTTAATGGAATGACTAGTTCACACGGCAAAGGATTTTTTTTCCCGCTCTTGCTCTTCGCCTTTTCCAGGTGTTCATTATTCTAACCATGGAAAACATCCTGAGGGTCGTGCCATGTTCTAATTCCTAATTAACTGCCCAGAACAGAGATCATGGTCGGCGGTGACCCTGACCGGCGAACAGGACTGGTTGGAGTCTCAGGACATTACTCTTACTCAGGTTTGTAACCATTCCCAATAAAACCCTCCTGCTACATAGTCACTGCACCGCATGTCATGAAAATGCAAGAACTGGGTCATGCTTTGAGTACGACTAAGCCTGCTGGAGGAGACACCTGTGGGCTTTAGGCCTTACGGATAACCACTGTAAAAGCTTCCCGTAGGATTCTGTTTATTTTGTACATGCCACCTATCTGTCAACCAGGATATAAAGAGGAGGCAAATACAACAAATGAATAATTCCCGACTTCGAGGCTAATCTCGGCTAAAGCTGCGTACCTATCGCTGGCATGTTTTTACACTGTCTCTGAGATTAGTCATATGTGCACTCACAGTGCACATACATATCAGGGCATTACCATCACTTGTAGGGAATACAAAAGGAGCAGCAGTGACTAAATGTCTATGTTTGCTTTGGAGAGATCAGGCGTGCCCTCCGTGTTACAACATGGGCCACCTGCAGCTCGGGAAATAGGTTTCTGGGGGGAATTAGAGGATTCTGATGAATGAACAAGACAGACATGAGTAACCCGGCCCAATATACCGCTTATCTACAAGCTTATGTTGCACAAAGGAGGCAGATAAGCTCAGACATGCCAGCGGAATGAAGGAATGGAGAAATGAGTGAAAATGAGGCCGAGGGGGGTGAAGAAAACGCACCCAGGTCAAGATCTACAGAAGTGCGGTCAGTTGCGACAGAGCCTGGATGCTTTGAATTGCGGAACAACAGTTAACCATTGACTCAGGGGAATTGTCAAGCTACATAGCACAGGATCCATGTCATTCAAGGTTATTCTAGTCCAGAGACCGTGAAAATAAAGCATAAAGTCATTATTAAGGCTTTTGCCTGCCGTGGGCAGTGAATGCAACACTAATCAATGAGAAAGAAAGGCACTGTGGTTGGTCTTAGAGGACAGCTGATATTATGTGGGTGTGTGTTAGTCTGTGCGTGTGTGTGTGCATGAGTATGGATAAGTGTATCCTGTTTCTGAGTGTTGTCTTTGAGGCAGGTCTGAGTGGTGGCAGGAAGCATCACGTTGCAGCTATTAATGAGTGAAGGAAGGACACAAATATCACATGGCCTATGTTTCTTACAGTTTCTAATTAACTTTACTAACTGGAGCCTGTTTAATTTATCTACCATTACTATGTATACTACTAGCTGGACTGATTTTATAGAAATGGACAGACTTTTTAAGTTTTAGTTCCTCTGTGTAGATTTTTAACTTGATTGTTTATCAAAGATCATCATAATAACATATATTTTTATGTAAAAAAACACTGACAATCCCTATAAAAAAGGTGCTAGCTATGCTTTGTTTGAGTTACTCACAGTCTACAACTGGGAGTCTACAAATTCCAAAACTTTTTAAATATCCGAGATGTTTGAGTAAATACATATTAGCCCAAAAACATTTTTATCATGGCAGAAATGTGTTTTGATCAATCCACATGAAGTCACTCTGCAACAATTTCAATAATCATTTAATTGTTTGCATGTATCGAGCAAAAACTGCAACAATTTGTCATTCCAGTTTCTAAAATACTTGAGGC
Source organism: Naso annulatus (assembly GCA_029783625.1). Taxonomy (NCBI): domain Eukaryota; kingdom Metazoa; phylum Chordata; class Actinopteri; order Acanthuriformes; family Acanthuridae; genus Naso; species Naso annulatus. The sequence goes on along the minus strand of JAPZDX010000016.1, from coordinate 8,967,787 downwards.
TGCAACTTTCCTCTTTGTGAAATGGTTGTAGAGTAAATATGTTGGTGCTTTTTGAGCGTTGGCTAGAAAAAACAAGCAATTTGCAAACAGCACCCGGGGTTCTTGGATATTTGGAGGCAATTTCCACTTTATTCTGTCATTTTACAGACTGAACGATCCATCATGTACTCAAAGTAATAAGTAAAAGAAAAAAATCTGCCCAGCAACAGTCCGACATTTCTTGAACATCAAAAAAAGTCATCATCAGTCTGCCACAAAATGACATTTTTCATGTAGTGACAGAATTTCAACACTGGTCCTATGACTTATTACTGTTAAGAAATACTTGGAAAATGAAACGCCACTAAACTGTTTGAGAATAAGCCACAAGTGACAAAATTGAACTTCAGTTGTCAAGTACTATAATTCTATCCCTGGTGTATATTACGCAATCATCTGCAGCGGCAGGAAACAAATCCCATTGACTTGATTCCTATTTAATTATTCTACTTGAAAATCCTTTATGCTCTCTCTTTTCTCTGAACCTGAGAAAAGGGAATAAAGAAAGAAATTGCTGTACCCATTAAAAAAAAAAACTATTTGAGAATTGCATTCCTTCCAGCTTGTCAGATTCCATTCAAGAGAATCCACCTTCAACACTTATTTTATTTAAACCTGCGCAAATGTGGCACACAACACAATGGGGTTTCACTAAGGTAAAATAACTGCCTAAATACACTGTGACAGGGGAGGTTGATTCATTCAAGGGAGAATGCTGCCTGTGAAGAGAAAGTGTTGACAGAGTGGCAAGAGACAGTGAAATGAAAGGAGAAAGAATGAGGAGAGGCATAGAAAGGGACAGTCTACTGTTTCCATAAGCAAACAAAACACTGCATATTTCTCTCAAAGACAAAGTGTTAAGTTAGGCTACTCTGCACGCTGTCAATAGGGACGTTCATCATTGGACCGGCCAGTCTATATATTGATTGAACCATCCATCACTTAAACTCTACAAGACATTATTTCTAATTAAAAAGTAAGTCATAAATTGTAAGCTTTATCGCCAAGCTGGGGCTGTAAATACATTTCAAGGGAGGGCAAAAACAGATTGCAGCCCCTGTCCACAGTTTAGAGCCACCGTAAAAAGGACAGACGGGAGTGATGGCACCTTTGGGATCCTCACATCCAAGCCGCTGGGCTGACAGCGGGGAGGTGCTCCGCCTCATCCTGGATAAACAGATGCAAATCAATAATTTCTCTGGTTGTGTTTTTATAAGACAGGCGCTTCCCCTCCCCTCGGAGCGGCCTTGCATATGGAGCACAAATATGTAAATTAAACGTTCATAAACCACTTGGGAATATGTGAAAGGAACAGCGGTCGATGTACTTGAGAATGATGTATAATCATAAGAGGTCATGAAAGTGTATGAAAGTGCTCCATCACACTACTGGGTTGGCTGGGAGGCTGGCAGTGACAACAAGCTCCTATTATCCATCTGTGTCTCTATTTTCCTCTGCTAAACAACAACTTTGCTGCCAAATATGCAGTCGCAGGACATTATTTAATGATCCCCGTTGATAAAGAGGCCATTAGTACACCTACACCGTAGCCAAAGCTCTGACGTTGGACAGGCAACCATGGACTCTCTCAGTCATGGCAGAGGACACTTCACGTTTGACAACTTCTGATTACCTCAGCGTGCACGCTGGCTGTAAGGCGGCGAACTCCCCTGACAGCCAGTTGCAGGTTGTTGGTTATTTTTTGATGGACACAGAGGGATGTCTGATTTCACAGGTTGTAGCCGAAGGGAGGCAGGAAATGGAGGAAATGCAGGAAATAAAATGAAGAGAAGGCATGTCAGGGGCTTCACAGCCTTCGCTGCCAACAAAAGAAAGCATGTGCAATCATAAGTCATCTGTCTGCCACTCCGTCTTCTGGGACCATTTCTTTTTTCCATACCTGCCAGAGCAGGAGTAGCTCCGACCACACAGGTGCCTCCTGACTATGATTTGATAATGACGGAGAGGCTGGGGAATCATATTTGGTTAGCTCACAGACAGACAGGTTCCTCGCCAAAGTGAGGGAAGCGGCCTTGGTCTTGGTGAGAGACATAAAGAGAGAATCACCCTCCGGGGGGAAGCGAGAACTAATGAGTGAGCTAAAAAGGACAAGATGGAGTGATCCTCTATAAAAAGACCGGCAGCAATCTCGTCCTCTCCTCCCTCTCCTCTCCCCTTAATGTCCTGAGAGATCTTGGCTCCTCCGTAAAGCCCGCCGCCTCATCACATCAAACAGAGCTGATTAGAGCTGCACACCTTGCTGGAGCCAAAGCGTCGGACAGGCAAGGGTGCAAGTTCAAGGGAGGCTCAGTTTTCCAAGAACCAAAGCGGAAAAACGCTCCAAGTTAGCGGACCTCTCTCTCTGGACTCCAGACATTTTGAACAGCTTCTGCTAAATCAGCATGTGGCTGCAAAGACTGACTTCAGTCTCTACTTACCATATCTCTAACCCAATGCCTTGGAGGTCAAGTAGCGTCAGTGTCTTTCACATTAGGGCCAGTGTGCTGCTTTGGATTCTTCTGTCATGTCGGATGATATCAGCATAGTCCCCAGAGGTGTAGCGGCTCTTGAATCTAATCGTCATCAACACATCGTCCCGTTCGTTTACATTAGCATAAATGGTCACAATGAGGAGGAGTTGGGGGGGGCAATGGGAAGACACACTGGGATGAAACGGAGCGGGAGAGAGTCCAGGTAGAAGATGATGGAGAGAGACCATGGAGGTGTTGTGTGAGCTCGCTGTCAAGGGTGTTGTTTTATCACGACACCCAAACTGTCAGGGCAGGTATCAGGAGAGCAGCCGGGCACATGACAAGACACTTGTGCTAACAACCCAGTAACCCCTTCTTATACCAAAATAGCTCCATCCAAATTTACCAGTCTCTCTGTCAGACTCAAGAGGCAGGTTAGGGGGCACCATTATCGAAGGGTCTCTTGCTTCTACCAATCAAGAGAAGTGAGATGTTCACCTGCACTGCTGTCCAAAACTGCGGAGGTGGGCTGTGACAAGCAATAACAATGTGGGTTTGTGTGTGTGTAAGAGACAGAATCGTGGGCAGAAAAACTACAAGTTGTTACAAAGAGTATTTTTCGGGAAATCATTCCAATATACCAAAGTTAAAGTCCACCTGAAATGAAAAATGTCTTTTCAATCCTTATAGATCACATCCCTGCTCATATGGCTCACTTATTTAATTATATTAGTCAAAAAAAATACAAAAAATCAGTTTCTTTATGTTTTTATATCAAACTGCAATCACATTTTCCTTCTGTCAGATGGCGACTTTTGTGATCTTGCCCAGAGCATTTTCAACAAATAGAATCAACAGTATCACTGGATATCGAAAGGGGCCAAAGGCTCAAACATAAATGGCCTTAATCCAAGGGCAACTTTCTTTTTCTCTCCATCATCCCTCTCCACCATCTCCCGCCATTCCTGCTCCAGGAACAGGAGCGATGAAGGATGAAAGCCACCATCATAGGGAGAGGGCTAACATTAGTCTCTACCTCCACATGACTTCTTGTATCACCGCAATCCTCCATGTTTGTTATGATCTCACTTTTCAATGGTCCAAGCAAATTCGTCCCAAAGTTCTGTCCCGCCTGCATATCCTTTTCTTTTTTTTTTTTTTTTTTTTGGGGGGGGGGGGGCTTTTTTT
>JAPZDX010000016.1:8915632-8927573 GCA_029783625.1 Naso annulatus | reverse complement strand
ACATACTAATGTTAATTATATGAATTTATTATGGATCAAATAAATCTATAATGCTATGATCGATTAGCCAGCCTGCTAATCTACGTCATTAAAAAAAGGTTTATTTAAAGAAAAGTTCTCAGGTTATTTTCCACTGGCACACACCCTAAAATGGAGAATAAAGTCGGGCAATCTTTTGCTTTTACTTACAGATTCTCAGTACGATCTGCATATATTGATGCATTTAATAGCTAATGAGCCAGATTTATCTCTCAGGAGTGAGCAAAACAGAGCTAAAAAGAGAATAACTATTGGACTTGCATTCGACAGGTGGCCAGAAACATGACTCCATATGAATGCTAATGTTGATGCATATCTGCTGAAGGCAACCGCATACAAACACATCATAATATTTTATTTCTTATTGCACCTTTAAAAGCTAACATGGATCAATAAAATGAAAAATTTTCAATACAACTGATTTTTTTTCCATTGTAAAGATGGCAAAGATCATAGATAAAATACTTATAATAGGACACATTCATTTTTCTGTATGTTAAATGTTTGATTACGGTGGTTTTCGAATGAATGAAATCATGCAGCGGCATGTTACATTAGTTGTTGAAGCAGTTTTGATCCTCTGGCACTTCTTAAGAACTAGTTAATTCTCTAACACCAAAATGTGGTGGGGCTGCAGAAAACACTTACTGGGGCTTTGAATACTGTATGTACACCTAATGTAATATTCATTGAGTTACAGTAAGTGTGTCACCAAGTTAAAGTAGAATGTATTTTGTTCCACCAACTCAGTGTTTCCTCAGAGTAAACAGAGAAAGAATTGAAAAGTCTTCATAGATCAGGTTGAAAATATTTGGGGGTTTTTGTTGTTGTTTTTTGTAATTGCACTTTGGTTTGCCACAAGCTAACCACTATAAAATGTTAATGAATTAAGATATATGATGGGGGGGGGGGCTACAAGCATAGTTTCTGAGCCAAGTGATTTGTATTTCAACAAACTCATTTCAATGTCCCTGTCCTTGTAAACACCAACATTTCACTTCAGTGGCAATATGTATAATTTTGTGCGTTACATGCTAATGCTAAATTCCCAGCTGCCAACAATGGATTTACTAAATAGTGGGAGTTAAGCACCTGAGACACAGCCATAATTGAACACTATAAAGTGATGCAAGGCACCATAAAACCTCTGTACAGCAACTCACCATGCTGTTGCAAGAAACCTCTGCCAAATATAAAGCTGTGCAGGAAAATTAAGGCTTATGGGGACAGTTGTTGTGCAGAGTGAATCCAATAATGTAGAAGCTATTTTCCCTGTTTATCCATGCTAGCAAGCCGAGGAATTAACATCTCCACAGTGCTGACACTTACATATGCAGCAGTGCTTAAAGTGCTTAGCCAACAAGACACTCTTCTTTTGTGGGGGAGCTGTGTGGATGTGCACTTGGTATGGGAAGTGGGCTACTGAGAAAAGAGTTAGTGATATTAGGACAAAAAGTACAAGGACTGGTGAAGTGCTAGGTTCAAGTTTATACATATAACAAGGTCATATAGTGTGCATTGGAATGTGAAACATGTTGGTCAAACAGAGCCAAGACCACAAATGAAAGACAAAAATGAATTTCAGTAATTTCCTTCTAAACAACAAAAATTCAAATCTGATGCTTCTATACAATCTAATTTTCAGGGATGGCTAGTCATGCATGATGTTGCATTCTGTTCCACCACCAGGATAGTTATGGTTTGTTTAGCTTTAGGCATGGAGACGACTTAGTTAAAGCAAAGCTATGTAACTTCTTAAAAAGACAAAAGGCACAGATGGCTTCTCTCTTTCTGTTTAAAAGTCTTTAAAAAAACAAAAATCCCATCTTCAAGTGTAAAATATTGTTGCAACCAACAATCATTTTCATTAATCATTTTCATTACCAAATAATCTGCTTGGTATGAAAGCTCTGACAGGCAAGTGAGAGTTGTTTTTTTTCCCTCATACATATGGGATACTAATTCATACGTCCAAGTTAGTGTTTCACTCATACGAGATTTAAAAAAAATCTTACTTGCCTTTCAGAGCTTTGGTAACTTGGTAATAAAATGTCAAGTAATTGCAAAAATTGTTTATTACAGCTTCACAGAGTCCTAATTTCTTTTTTTTTTTGCCCAACCAACTCCAAACCTCAAAGACTCTTCACAACAGATGCCAAAGAAAAGCAGCAAAACCTAAAATTAAAGAAGTTAGGACCAGCAAATTTTTAAATTTTTGCTTGAAAAATGCCAGTCAATTAGGCTGTCAAAATATTTGGCAACTCATTTTCTTTTGGTCAACTAATCGATGCTGCTCTGGTGTAAAAATTATATTTCAGCATTTACTGTACCACTACTACTGTATGATACCATCCGACTTGTGGCTAGGTTCTACGTAGAGTGAAGTGTTAGCAAAATTAAACATTTTATGATAGGGCATCATCTGTCATTGTCGAGAAGAGATACATTTTGTGGCAGTGAGACTAAAAGAATCTGTGTCCCCCCCATAACTTTTGCTAGGAAGAAGAGATTAGTTTTTACTTTGAGTTGTTTATAATATTAATAAAATGATAAAATAAATGTTGTGATTTATGGCAAATTCTGACTTCTTTGATTATGTTTGGCTTCCAAAGTGACAGGTCTGTGGGAGGGGATCATAACATAGGGAAAGAGATATCCAGGTCAATGGAAAATGAAATCAGTTTTAACTGACAGAGAGAAACAACAAATTTCAATGTTTTTACTAACAGCTATGCTAGACCCATCACTCCATCAACGTCACATCACTTGTGTGTTTGTGCCTTACGACAGACAAGTGTTTTTTTTAGAGTACATATGGCGCATAAGAACTGTATTGGGCTTGAAAATCTGAACCTGTCCTGTAAATTTGTCTTTGTTATGGTTAAAGCTGGGGTAGGCAATGTCTTGCAATCAAGCTAGCTGTAGCATGAGACTACCTGGTAGGCAACTCTGCTGCAGACTCCACCCACATTTCTTGCTCTGTCTTGCATTTTATTTTGCTATTGTTTCTTTTTAAAGGCCAGTTAAGGCACGCCACTGGTTTCAACAGCTCATCAACTCGTAGCGACGTCACCTGTCACAAAAAAGGTCAGCGAAGTGCTGCCAGTGGGGACAAGCCGTCTCTGGAATGACCCGTAATTGGTTGAAAAAGCGCCTGTCATGTTCCTCATTTTCTAAAGTCTGAATACAGAGCCAAGGAGAGGTGCAGAAGCGTAGTGCTCTTCCAGACAACCCGAATTACAATATACTAAAAGGTTATTATGGAATTTTTGCTTGATGAGTCACAAAAAACTGCCTACCTCAGCTTTAAAACAAATAATAATTACTTCAAACAACGCGAGAGCATACTTTGATTTAAGTTTTATGTAGTAATATTTAGCACAATAAAGCAACTTTTCTTTCGCTATTAAACCGTTTTGGAGATATTTCTTAACGTCTTCAATAGTTTGCATTTAACTCCAGTGCATGCAGGCAAATGAATACCCACAGTCAGTGGGCACATGCCTGCCTACATCCAACATTACATCAGCTGCAGTAAACTTCACCAAGCTACACCTACAATCCTTTCACCCACTGAAACCTTGATTCCTCACCAAGGGAATTTTCCAATCATTTAACAAAAAGCTTTAGTGACAACGTCAGTTCAACCCCCTCAATAGAAAAGGAAATACTACAAAAATTTGTCTGACTAGTGGTGAAGAATATAGAATCTGTTAACCTACAGCTAATTGAAAATGGCTAAAACCTGGATTTGCTAAATCTGGTCTGGCAGCCCAAACTGTCACGAGTCGGTTCAGTCCAACACGCTGGTCGTGATTGATTGTTTTTGTGTGTGCGGGCTCGTGGGTGTCCGTGTGCGCATTAGTCTGTTTTTGGATCAAGGTGAAGCTTTCTCTTTTAAATCTGATTCGTATGATGACTAAGACATATTGGAGTGGGCCGTGATGGAATTTTTTTTTGACTAATTTGATCAATGACAACAATCCCCCTATCAGAATATCGGTTGCCGTCCACTTCAGATTTATTTGTGTCCTAATGAATAGTGGTTAAATGATTGCGACACGAGCTAAAAAAAAAAAAAGTTGTATTATTCAATGCACAGAAATTAAAAGCTGGATCGATGACTGTCCTCCATCTATTGAATGAGCATGAGTGAGTCTGTATCTGCAGTGAGAGTGTGTGGGAGTGAGGTTTGATACACATACAGAGTGTGTGTATAATGAAAGCAAAGGTTATGTGTGGAAAACTGGAAAGAATGTAATTTTGTTAATTCATTTGTATAAAGGACTTGAGTTAGCATAGCTTCTGAAGCTTTGTACTATATTAAGATGCACATAAACATTGCATGTAATAATCATACTAATGTCGTTTCAACAAGGCTTGATTGGTCTGTGTATTAATGTCTATAAATGTGCCAAATGTATCTATTAATGTCTATAAATGCTATAGTAAAGAGTTCTAATAATAATCACATATACACCTACAGTGCATCTGTGTTTTCCCGTGTTTTTGGGTTTGACCTTTGCTGTGTTCAAACCCCCACATGACTGAAAAATCACTGCAGCTAAAAACGCAGCAGCACATATACAGAGACGCCACAAAAGGGAACGACTGGAGCTTTGTGCTAAAAAGAGAATTCCTCATCCCACATTGCAGAGTTTCAGAACAGTTTCTGCTACTTGCGCTCAGTTTTTTTGCACAACATGCAATATTTGCAGACTTGTTAAAAAGTTTATTTTGAAAAGTTGCCTCCCGCTTTTATGAAGCTAAGGCTGATTTTCATGTTATTTAATGTTGTAGGAGAGAAAGGAGATCAAGTCTAAAGATTTCAAACAGACAGAAGGAAAGATTTGTGTTCCACTTCTGTTCCAGAGCTCACATTGGTCGGACGGATTTCCACACATTTTGCTTTGACACGAGATGACTGGAAAAGAAAAGGGAAGTTGCTACTCCTGTTTCTGTGATCTGACTTGTTGTTTACTATCCATAATTACAAGTTGCCAATTATATGGAGTTAAGAGGCATTCATTACCTTTAGAGAGCCTGAGGTGAATGAGAAATAACCAGCAGTCAAATATAGTGATGCAATCTGGAACACTCTGAACAGAGAAGAACAGAAAAACAAAATTTCCCTCATGAGATATAGCATGAAACGAGTGGATTCAGTAAACTAGACTTGTGTTTTGGCTAATTGCTTTGACTGTAGCTGGAACAAAGGAACTGTTCAACAATTTGGCACAAAACTCTCTAACACGATTTGTTGTTTGCTGACAGGAAATGAAAAGATGATTATTAAAACTGTATCTGTACTATTAGGAGGTTAAATTGGGAGGCCATTGGTTTAATTTAGCAGACTAAAAGCAGAGAGAAACAGCCAGACTGACTACATTTAGAATGCTTTGCATGCCTCAATAGGAAAGATTTATTCTTTTACCTACACAAATGCCCTTTTTCTTTATATTTTCTACTTTTACATACAGATTTTTTACTGCAGTGCTGTGGTGTTTGTAAGCACAGCTTAAGTAAGTCATTATCAAATCTAAATTCAACCAGCTGTCTAGAAATGTCGGTTGCCCATCAGTGGTCGTGTGTTTCGCAACATGGAAGATCATTTGACAAGCAGACAGTTTATGCAGACATTCCCTGCAACACTTTTTTCCAGCCTGTCACACATACAGTGTGCAGCACTTCCCCAGCAATTAAAGGCATTCCCACAAACAACACTACGTTATTTATCATCATGACAGGCATCCGCAACTTGTCTTTACTTGAAAGTTTGCCGCGAACATGTTGACGAAAAAAAAAGTTGAAATGAGCCAGACTGAGTGATGATGCTCTGTACACCAGTCACATTAAATTACTGTAAGTTTGGGTAAAAGAAACAAAAAGCTGGAAAATATTTAAATGTCTGTAGCCACAAGCGTTCTGAGTAATTACCAGAAAAATAACTTGCTTTTTTTAGGACACAAGATTGCCTCCAAAGTGTGTAAAGTGTCAGTTCAGAGATGAAGAAACACAACTGCACATAAGCAAACTTATCATTTATTGTGCAAATGCATAATGACAAAAAGTATTGATGAGTATCCTGAGAAAGTAATTAGTTGGATACAGAAAACAAACCTAACATTTTAAAACCGCATCAAAACAAAAGAGGCCCTATTTATCATCTTCTCTCGAGAGAAATATGTTCCTGCACATTATGCACTTAACTGCAGCTTAGTAGCAATTTGAAACACAAAACAAGGTACAACTTGAGTAACTCAGCCTGGATGACTAAAGCAGTGTTGTAGACTTTCGTGTTCCCCTCAGGGTGAATCATTGAAAAGTCAGAAAAATAGATTCTGGAGGGCTGCGGCTTTGCTAAACGGGACCTTTGTCTCATGCACGCAGCATATCATCACATGCATCAGGGGTAAATACCAGAAAAAATCGGAAGGTTAACAGTTCAGTAGTTATCACAGTATGTGTGCCATTGATTTTATTTTTATGTCTGGACTTGCCGTGACTTTTAGTGTGCACATTCACTCTCCAAAGAGGCAAAAGCGGGTTTCTTTGATGACCTAGCGACCTCTCTTCTGACATGACCCCCCTCAACTTCAAACTTTTTGTGGCCCGAGTCTCCTCCCAAAGCCTCCAACATCTCTAAAAGTCACTGCTAAACTGGCTGACGGTTTCATTTGCACATTCGCTTTCCCAACAGGAACAGCGCTATTGATTAGCGATGACCCGTGTGACCTTTGCTCCGCAACAGTATCAGGCCAAACTTTCAATTTTCAACCCTCTGACCCCTGAGGACCTGCTGACACCAAGCTAGAATTTCCTACCGGACCAGCGTTAGGATAACCTTCTACTTTTCAAACTATTAAACTTAACTTTGCTAAACCTTTCATTCTTTTTTTTGTTTTTTTCTTGTTGGATGCCATTTAATACCAGTGACCCAACAGGATAAAAGCAGACCTGTAAATTGGTGCACGATGTGAAAAAGATTTACAAAGATTACTTCAATGAAATCATGAAATATTATTTCCCTTTTCTCCAGCTTGCCCTCTGGTATAAAAAATGCTGTCATGATGCCTGATTCTTCGGTGAACCCTTTTACATCATTTGGGAGGTTACAGTCTCAGAGGCTATTTGAATGTTGATGGATTTATTGGCAATAAATCAAGACAGGCAGACAAAGCCAGCGTTTGCTCTGCCAATATGGCTCAGTCATTGAATTTGTGATTCCTCCAGGGTATCTCTCTATTCCACCATATGAGTTCAAACAGCTAGCCGGTATCCAATAAAAGATGATAACTGAAAAGTTCATTCAAAGAAAATGTGTGGTTTTCACACAGTGATGTCATTTTTATTGCGGGTTTATAGGTTGTCATTTTACTGCTAAATCACTGTGACCTTGAGTAAGCACTTTCACTATTAATCTCCACTCTGAATTGCAATCAAGCAGCGTCAGCTATGTAAACGTGACTGGCACAAAGTAATGTATATCAGCTATCTATTGACCACTCACGTAGCTGACACTTTGACCTGTTCAACACAGTTGTTTCTGACAGTATTAATCATATCAGCATGCCACATTGGTATGCTTAACATTTCTAAATGGGGCAGGGCCTTTGTTGATGTGATTAGCAACAAGTCCTAACTCCCTAACTCGTCACATATGGCAGCTGGGCACTTTTAAAGCAGAGGGTAGCCTGATAGAGTAATTTAGCAACCCATAGGGACTTCAAGGATCTGTAAACCCATCCATTCATGTGTTTCGTCTTGTCTTCGTCTCGTTTTCGTCATGAAAAAACCCATCCTTGATGAATATATTTGGTCTAGTCTCGTCTGACGAAATTAACACTGCTCCTACGCATCTGTTCATCCACAGGTGTGCAAAAGTTTTGAAGTACCTGTAAACCCATCCAGGACAACAACCCATAGGATGTTCAATCTGACTCAACTCAATGAAGTACATAGAGTGGAAGAGTGCCAAGGACGTCAGAGGTCGGTGTGTTTCAGACAGGAAACTAGGGTTAACCAAAAGGTCTGTTGCATAAATCTAAACTTAACCAAGAAGTTGTGGTGTCAAATCTAACAAGGTCAGGGTGGAGTTCTAAGTGTTTCGGTCCCAGTAAAAGCAAAAATCGACATTTTTTTTCCCCCTACACCAAACCAAACAGTTGTGGTGCCTAAATGTTACCAAACTCTGTCTGTTTCACAACATATAAGACTTTATATGCTAAAGTTTTCTAAATGGGGCAGGGTCTTTGTTAATGTGATTAGCAGCCTGGTCTCACTTGTAAAATGTCACTGGTCAGTCAGGAGCCCTTGGCATCACTTTTTAAAGCAGGGGGCACCACTATAGTGTCTGTTAGCGACCCATAGGATATTAAGTAACTGTAAATCCATCTGGTGCAATACAGGACGCTCAACCCAACTCAGTTCAACAAAGTACAAAGAGCAGAATCCCAGGGATGGTGGAGGTTGGTATCATATAGGAAACTAGGGTTCAAGCCCAAGTGAGAGCAAACCGTGTCTGTTTCATAAAACTGAACATGTTTTAAAAATTTCAATCATGTTACAAGGTTAGCCACGTGTTAGAAAGGCTTAGTGGCAGGAAGATTTTGAGGGTCACAAAAATGGGAGGACCAATCATGAGTCAGTATTTGATGAGTTTACAGTGAGTATGTGTAGCAATGAGCTAGTCTTGTCTTTGTACTGCCACTCAGCAGCCATCTAGGTAACACCCTCGGACAGTCATGATGGGCAGAAAAGACTGAAGAGAGAGAAATAACTCCACTTTTGATGGTTGCCAGAAATTTGCCTGTATGGAATCAGCAGTCAAATCTGATAAAAAAAATTCTTGAAAACTTTTGTGACTTTATCCCAACAATATGATTTAAAACACCTTTTTTTTCCCCAAACAAGTTATACTTCTCCTTTTCATGACAACAACCTCTATCCAAAGTGACAACATGATTGGCCAGATTTGTTTCTGGATTTGGCGGAAACAGAGACAGAAAGCTCCCTGTGCCTGTCGCTGTAGTTTCCATGATTACACACATTAAGCGCGGTTCTTTCTTATTTTTCTCCTTTGCCTCTTCACCAATGCCACTTGGAACATTTTATCAGACATATCAGTAAGAAGCGGCTATATTAGCCAGAGTGGATTCAAAAAATGGTGCTTAATCATAACAGTGGTTTGTATATCTGTGGGCGGAGAGGGATTCGCCTTGGCGCAGGTGCAATATATACGAGTTTGTCACCAGCTGTTGTCCTTGTGAACAGTGCTACTTTATGGCCCGGCGGCGAGCAAAACACGACACACCAGCCGATCGTTGTCGCAGCTTGCTCTTTGTTGTCAGTTTGGTGTGTAGGAGCCTTCAGAGAGAAGGGACAGGATAAGTGTCATAATGCCATCATCTCTGGAGTTACGGACTGTTCTGTTCAAAATGCTTTAAGCGTGTCGTCTCCTCTCTTAATGCGTCTCAGGTTACACCTGTAGTCATGGAGAACATCTCACACCGGCCCCAAATGAAAGGCTAATGGGTCCATTGTTTTTTCGAACAAAACATGAAACACTCTCACTGACCTATTCACCGTCAGCAATAACTTGGCTGAAATGCTCTATTTAAAAGAGTTCAATTAAATGAGCAAACAAAAGAAAGCCCTAACACATCACAGCTTTGGTGTCTCATGTCACTAAGCTGTCTCAGACAATGACTACCACTAAGGGCCTCGTGATAGGCAGCTATAAAAATACAAAATGCTGAAGCTGCCGAGCACTGAGCTGAGATGCTTTTTCTTCCTTCCTCTCTTGTTTCAATCTCTCGTCTTTTTCAGCGTTTGGCTGAGTCAGGCCTCCCACATAAAAGTGGCTTATTGTCAAAGTAAGATGGGAGCTATTGGGTGGATAAAGAGGAGGTAGAAGTAAAGATATAAATGGTGAAGGGATTTAGTCAGTATCAGCTCTCGGAAAGCAGCTTGTATCGCTTTCCCCGCCTTGTTGCAGTGACTTCTTGCAGACCGAACCTGCTCCTTCCTGCTTCCTTAGATTTGATACACAACTAAAAGTTCTGAAGTTGGTCGCACTCGGGTTCAAAGGGCAGATCAGCCGCGTACTGGACCAACCGACGACTGAGATCCGGTCCCCCTCTTTTCCTCACAATGAAGGGAAAACAATGCAGATATAATCAGAGGGGTTTTATTTGCTGCCGTTAGATCTGCGTCATGAGTTAACAGGCAACAGCTTCTATCCTCGGGGGCATTGTGATACATTTCATTTCAAGTAACAGCTCATAACAAATTTGATAAGTACGGCGCATTGCCGCCTGAAATGGAGTGCATAAGCCTGCAAACAGGACACAGACAGAAAATTGTGGTTTTATCAGCATGCTGTGTCCTTTTTTCAAGGTGCTTCCTGCCTGAGACACATTCCACTGGTATTCAAAATCACCCTTTATTTCTTATTAAATGCTCATTAGTCTAATTCATTGAGTGCGTGGGTGTATTTAGCATGCACAGTATGCGTGTATGTGGTTGACAAAGAGACTAAACGTGAATGGGCTCATTCATGTTTCATTAGCAGAAGAACAACGCAGTTCTTGCCGGAACAAAGAGTCTGATTCACCCAAAAGTGTTTGTAGTAGCAAAACCACAAGAGACATAATCAGACACCGATGAAAAGTGAATCACAACACGAGTTTTGCGTAAATTCTGCCAAGAATGGACCCCCTGCAGCAATGAGCGTAATTGGTCCTCATTCAGAATTCAGGTCTGGTGTCTTTCTTATTCGCTCTACAATGAGTCCAAAATGTCTCGGAAGAATGACAGCAATATTCCTCTTTCATCCATAGCTCAGTGTTTTGCTCAAGGGCATATGCTGTACACTCGGCACTACTTATGGGTCACTCAGGTCAGGTGTTCTCAAATGCTGTCGTTTCAAGGACTTAATTCAGCCGCCTTAGACAAAACAGAGTGATTGTGACAATTCTGTCTGCAATGTTGGGACCATTTTTTGCTCTTTGAAAACTGTCTGAGGTAAAACACCTCTGCTTAAGGCAGGACAATGGAAGGTTCTAGTGACAAAAATCAACGGTGAGGCTGAGGTGGCTGTTTTTCTTGCAGTTTGTTCCCGGTCTATGCACAATGTCGCCTCTAAATAACCTCTGAGTGAGCTGCTGACAAATACATCTCATCTAAGGACTCACAAAATCAGTGCTAATGGCAGGGAATCTGCTGTCTGTCTGTTACTATACACTCTTTTTTTTTGTAAAGAACCACAAATTTAGTAAACTAATTTTAAATTTCTACATTTAATTAACACAGTGGCAATGATAAACCTGGGTGGATGGGTTGTTGGGAGGTGCAGGTTATCACTCTGGTGACCCACGTTGTGAAACAAATGCTGCAAAAGTGCTCTCTCGCCTACTCCCATGGGAGATAAAACATGATTAAGTACACTATAGTGGCCAAGTGCACTACAACATCATAAATTCCCCTCGAGGGTGCCCTTTGGGTAGAGAAAACGTGATGCAGTGCACCAATGGGTGCCCTGAGAATGGAGAAAGCGCAATGCAATGCACCCTACCATGGCCTTAAAGTGGGGAATGCATGAATAAGATGCAGTATAGGCTGCCCGATATGCAAGAAAAGGGTTTTACCATATATGCATCACACCCCATTCTGACACACATCCCTGTGCTCGGGACAATGGGATACTTGCACCTAAAACCATCAATTTTGGTCACAGGTTAAAGGTGCCGTAAGTGGTATTCAAGTTTTTTTCCCATAAAATTTTTAATGTGTTAAATAGCTCTGCACTCACACAGGCATCACTTTTATCAAGTGTTTTGTCAGTAACATGGGTCCTCCGCTTTGCCGTACACAGAAAAGACATTTTCTGGTATCCAGCTCC
>JAPZDX010000016.1:8750357-8760950 GCA_029783625.1 Naso annulatus | reverse complement strand
AAACTCCTCAGATGAGTGCTTCCTGTGTGTGTACCGGCATGTGTGTGTGTGTGTGTGTGTGTGTGCAAATCCATGAATATGTGTATACTTTATGCACACGAGCGTGTTTGTGTATGAGTTTTGCTCGCTGCGTAGGTGTGCGTCTGCTCTTTGTTGGCGTCTATTTTAATTTGGAAATTTCCAAAGAAGGTTCTGCCTGCAGCGCAGTGACAGGTTCAAAGGCAAATCGACCCAATTAGGACCAGAAAATGGTATTTCTCATTTAGAAATCCATGAGTACAAGCAGATGCAGCCACAGAATTATAATACAAAAGAATCTTATTCTTCAGCTGACAAAAGACAGAACTCTTGCATAACTCTGCTTTAGCGGCTGTGACTGAACAAGCGGAACTTGGTCGCCGGAGGATCTGAATCAGTCTTACAGTCTGTCACTGTCAGGATTGGACGATGGTACGGATGATTTTAAAGTACCCACTGCACCTTTAAACTTCAAGAGAGTAGTAAGAGCTAAGAATGTTGGAATGTTAATGAAAAAGTTGGGCAAATTAAGTTGATTCGCCTTGACGCCACAATTTCATTCATGTTCTCACTCGCTTGGCATTACTAGAAATGTCAACTTCCTGTAATTTTCCAGACTGTTTGCCTTGACATTTTAATTAATTTAGCGCTTTTTCACCTGTGCACCTGCAGGTTGGGTACATTTGAGTTGGCCTATTTGAAGCTCTGCTTGTGTCTCATCTTCAAACTATATTAATGAATGACTAATACTGCCACTTGCTGTTCGGCATAATATGGGCGGCTGTGAAAATAATTATTGTCCACGTAGTGTTTTTGTCTACCCTCTCTAATATTTGCTCAAGCCAACCATAATGTCCCGATTCACCCCTGCAGGGCCTGTTCCTGAATGTTCTCTGAACTCTTGATTTGTGTTCTGATGTACTGCTTTCGAACTCGCAGCCAATCTCACCTATCTAGCTGAATCAATACATCCAGTGACGAATGTTCGCCCTGACAGATTGCAGGTGACAAAAATCAACTCAAACATTTGCTGGATGTCCGTTTAACCAGCCATTTGTACATAGAGGATGAGGCGCTGGCGTCGGCCTTGGGGACAGTATCCCTACTTCAATTACAAGAGACTCTCCCGAGGATGAGGTTGAAATAGAGTTCACATCAACAGATACATAGCCTTCACTTGCATTCTTACACACTCTGGGAACTGAGGTTGTGTTTATATTGGGTGAGCTACATTCTTTGCATATCAACTTGCAGCTACACACGTCTGGATTTACCCGCAGCATAATGATCATTTTCTATGAATCAGCATATTTTAAATCATGTAAAAGCGGTGTAAGGCAATGTCTAAAAAATCAAGCTAGCTGTAGCTTAGGACTGCTAAAGAAAGCAACCCTCCTCTGCCTGTTTTTGCCTCAGCCTGCATTTTCTTTTGTTGTCGCTCTCTCTTTCAAGCTCATTTTACACCGAAGATTCACAACAGGACAAAGCGAAATGGTTGCAAGGAAAGGTTGCAGCGGTGTGAACTGGTCCCTCAAAGCCAGCTGACAGTGTCGCCTGCAAACACTATTGTTGGCAGAGACCAGTTTAGGAACGTAAGGCATGTCACTTTTTTTCAACAGCCAATCAGCTCACAGGGACGTCACCTGTCGCTAAGAAAATGACCCAATTGGCTAAAAAGTGTCCGTAATGATCTTCATTTTCCAAAGCCTGAATACAGAGACGAGGAGAGGTGCAGAAGTCTAGCGTTCTTTTGAACCACTTGAATTACAACATGCTGAAAAGTTATGGATTTTTTGCCCAATGACTCCAAAAATAAACTGCCTACCCCAGCTTTAATGTTCATATTTACATGAGGCCTACTTTAAAAACGTGGAAAGTCCAACTTGAAAAATATAATTTCACAACTACATTCTCCACTTGTATGTTAAATTTGTATTTTTTAAACAATAGCACTCATTTACAGGAATGGAAAGAACTACACAAATACAATTACAAGGTGTTAACTATTTGCTTAAGATTTTCCATTTTATTATTTAATTTTGAAGTGGGTCTTTCCAACTTAACTTTTCGTACATTTTAATGCTAATACCTTAATTCTGTGTACATGTAATAGCCTATTTCTACACTGTGATATTGCAGCTTTCCCCTAAAATAAGTAAGTGAGTGCCTCTCACTTCTGAGCACTGCTTCCACCACTGACTTCAGAGTCAACTTATTCAAAAATCTCCATGTGCGATGTTGAAGTGTTATGAGGACACAAGAGAACAAACTGTGAGTGAGAATGTGTCAGAGTCAGCAGGGGGAGGGAAGTTATTAGTGAGAAACTGTGTTATTTTTAAATTTATGACTCATCCCTATTTACTTGAACGTCGCTGCCAGCATGACAGTTGCTTGCTATGACAAGAAGCTAAACATTTTTTTAAAGAAATTACAGTATGCCTCTACACGTTCTGTCCCATCCTGCAGTATATTAAGAAACACTCTTAATTGTCCCTGTAGTTGTTAAAAAATGGGACAGCTACTGATGGCATATTTATGAATGTATGTTTGCCTTGGTGATTGTAGCACAGGATTGCTTTTGACAGTGAGATTTCACTGCAAGTACTCATGTCGGGTCTGCGTCAGACATGTTACCTCACGAACATCCGGCAATAACGCAACGAGATAAAAAAGAGGGCGATAAATAAAGAGGTTAAAGAGGAAAGTGCCTCTCTTGCTCTCGCTCTGCCTACATAAGTAGCCTCCTCACATGACAATACAATCATCTCAGTCTTGAGGGAAACCTGCTAAGTCTGGCTCTTTTGGGGGTCTCAATGCAGGCTACGAAGCTCCTTAGCCAGCAAAAGGTATTAGACAAAATAAGTGAGCAGACAAATCTGCCATGAGGAGGCTTGGCAGGCAAAGACAGCCGAATTCTCCAGTGGAGCATGAGCAATTCTCCACATAAGCACATCTCTGTGTCTAGAGGGGCCCCGAGCCGAGGTCCAATGTCCTCACAGCTAAAGCAGCCAGCAGCCATGAGCCTAAAAATTAGGCAAAAGAAGCAGAAAGAAATGGAGAAAAATAAGGAAGGGAAAAAACAAACTTGTTAAGGAGTGGGTTGGGAAATAAACGCAGTCTATATTTTTAGGTCCATACATCAAACATTTGTTTCGAGGCTGTTCGGGTCTGTTAAGTACATACTGTGAAATTTACAGAGGCGCTTTTGCCTCCACAGAGAAAGTGGTGTTAAAAAAGGAAAACATCTACAATAAAATCCATGAAATGAGCACAGTCAATGGCACTTCATTTTACGGTCCAGTGGTCACTTAAAATGCTCCTCTGAGGTAACACTTTTAACATAACTAGATGAATTTTAATTACCTAATGATTGTTACGCAATCGGATGTATTTGGGGAAGGTTTTTACATCAGAGACCTGTGCCGTAATCTGAGTACACGTGACCACAAAGTCCAGTTGGTTCGGCTGGTTTGAAAATTGAGCTGTACCAGGCCATGTACTTATAAACCGTGCCCTCCTTCACTTGAAAAAATTGTCTGAAGTATGGTTCATATATACTATGGTAAGATGTGAAAACCACCGATAAAAGTATCAATTTAAATATACAAGAATTAAGCATTTAATCATCTGTAATCAACACAAGTGGTTATAAATTGGCTGATTGTGAATACAATGAAATAAGTTTCATAGCAGAAGATTTGTGCATTTTAAGACACCTTTCTTGAATGTTCATGGATGTGCACGTTTTTTTTTTTACCTTTTTGTGTGACCCAGTTTATTTTTCAAAAATATTTGCAAGTCACGTCTACTTTGAAACTGTAGTGAACGTTGCTAGTGTGATCGAGTCAGTACGACTGTCAATAGATTATTTCTCTGTCCATTTTAGTTGAGACACATGTGGCAGAAAAAACAGGTGAGACTCCTGATCTCAACTGTTGCGTGAAAGGTGTGCGTCACGTGCCTCTCACATGTGCTGTGTGGCTGCTGGAATTTGTTTACATGGGCGCCGAATAAGTAAGCAAGCGGTAAGGTGATGCAGACACACTGCTCACACAGGATGTGTGGCCCAAACTTAAGGGTCAATGTGCAGACAACTGAAGGATGGATGGGTTTAAAGCCATGCTACTGGGTCTATGAAACTGCACTCAGGGACAGTATTGCCTTAAGCTTATCGCTAGCACAAATGCTAAATGCCTTGAGCACAATGATTCATGCTAGCTATTGCACTTTATCATGCTAGCATACTACCGAATGCAAATTACTGTCGCTCTACAGTACAGGTGAGGATGATTGGAACACCGTTAGTTATGAAGGCATTTCATCATTAACTGAGTATTTTTCATTAGTAAAGGTACTGAAAAAATCATATTTGGACTTTTGATATCCATGCCAAATTTAATGGTAATCTAATCCAATAGCTATAAGCTAAAAGCTAAAAGGTTTAGAGATATTGAAGGGGCAAACCTTAAATGCACTGGCATATTGTGGCCCTATCCTTTAAAACCATATGCCACTCCGGTTACACCTCTTTCTGTTAACACCTTTCGAGACATGGCTCCTGCAGACAACTTTATTTGCTATGTTTATCTGGAACCTTTCAATAAGAAGGTATATCCTCCCCAAATAGACCATAAAAAGGACTCACAGGAGCATACCAGCATGTCAAAATGCACTTGAACAATGATATCAATGCTAAGTGCATGACAAACCTGCACGGAGGGCGACGTCTTACAGAGCGGTCCTGAACCACTCCCTGTCACACACTCATCTGCATCTGTCACATTCTCCGTTTACAGGCCCCGCGGTCATGTCACAAAGACATGTGAAAATAGTTGCTGAGAAAAAAGCGAGGAGGGAGAAGGAGGGAACCAAGGCTGGCAGTGAAAAATCAAGCAATGATGAAATGAAAGGATGTGGCATAAACAAGGGAGCAAAATAAAGAGCACAGGAAAGTTAAAACAGGTATGAAGGGCGGATAAAAAAAAAAAAAAAAATCACCAAATCAACTTGACAAGGAGTCTTGATAGCTCTGCCAGGCAGCTTCCAATTTGCAGCATCTAAACTTTCCATCTTAAATGTAATTTAGACAGCTCTATAGGAGTTCTTGTATTTTTTTAACAACTCATGCTCACTTGTGCTCAGGCATATTAAATCTTCAGCAAATTTCCAGCTTGTCAGATCTTTTATACCCCGTGAAGTGAATGTTTGGGTGTTCTAGGACTTAGATTTGGCTGTCAATAAAAGTTGATGAAAACAAATTCAGTGCTTTATTGTGAAACAAGCAGTCCAGTGTAGCTCGTGCCAGTCCCCACAAGATAAGGTATGAAATAAAGTGCACTCAAGGAGGGGAAGTACTCTGAAATGTTAACAAAGGGTGTAGCCTTTGATATAAACAGGCTTCGTGCGCTAGTAATTTGAAAAAGATAAGCACATTCTTAATCTATGAGATCAAAAAAAATCATCGTTTGAACAATTAAAAACCAACATCAGACGTACTTAACTGCTGCCTCAAATCATAGAGCAGCAAAAGCTCTGACATCATATTGACACACCAATTAGAAGAGTCATGTAACACCCCCGGTAATATCACCAGACATAATTGCAGAGCTAAAATAGAATGATGGCTAGATCAATACAGAAAACCTTAGAGGGAGAGTGTGTGTGAGTGTAAGAGAGTGTGTGTGTGGAAGCAAGGCCGCGCTTCATTGTGTAGAAGTCGATCTGTGGAAAGAAAAAAAGGTGGTGTGGAGAGTGGTGGGAGGAGGGTTCCCAAAGGATACCACCATTTCATAGCACAGTGCCCGGTGGTACCTCCTGGGCTGGAACTAATTGGTGCGAGATTAACTTTCCAGTGGGATATAATGACCCCGAGCACTCCCACACATCTTTGGATCAGTGACATAGGAAAGGGCCGGTTTCCATGGCACGCGCTGAAAGTGATTATTTGGTCCTGGACTGTCTGGCTACCACTTTAGCCCGATGGGACGAAAATAGCACGCTTCTGAAAACGCCGCCGGGCCGCGGTATCTGTTTATGAGAATGTGGAAAGTCCAAGAACTACTTTCTGTGATGCACCTGCAGCTGCTGCATGGTGGTTAGGCCTACATCTATTTCCAACAGGATGCTGCTCACCCTCAAACATTTTAGTGTAACGAGAGCCATACATTATATCACTGAGGGTTTTTTTTAATGTCATCTGGAACAGCTATGGGAGGAAGGTCAGAATAAATGATTATGGTCTCCGGCTTGTGGAAAGTAGGCAAATGGCATCTCCCTGCAGAGCAAAAGCGAGGACAAATTGGTGTTCTTTCATAGTGCGTGCACACTTTGTGATTGTGCTTACGCGGCTTTGTTTCTAACATTAGTCTTCAAACAGTTGTTTGTTTTTCTTGCAAACTCTCCCACCGCCTGGTCCTGACATCTGAGGACAGCATCGCTCAATTTCAGTGTTGTGCTATCGGTTGGTATTGGACAGGCTTGGTGTTGACATGTTGATCCTCACCACCATCGATGAATCCTTTGTTTGATTATTGGATGGCAGCTTGTTTTGGCAGGATTAGCTCTCCAACCTACAACTTCATCCGGCTGCAAAGCTGTTTGGTCTTTGCAAGGTTGGTGCTGATTCACATAGAAGGACAGAGCGTTTCCTATTGATGAGACATTCAATGTTGTTGTCACAGTTGCTGTCTCTACTGTTGTCCTACAACTTGACTCAAGAGCATGACTCATGATGGAAAAAGTTAGCAATCTCGGGAACGCAGGGATCATTACATCCAGTATGAATCTCAAAGTATGTACACACGCACAAGGTGCCATCAGTCTGGAAGGATCTACGACCACAGGACCAGGATGACCCAAACTTCAAGTCAAGGATCATCGCCGATGATGAGAGATGTGCCTACTGACACTAGACAGTAGCCTTTGCAGCGGAAGACCGAAGAAGGCGTATCAGATCAGGAGCGCAACCAAGATCATGCTGGTGGTTGCGCACCGCGAATGTGTCCCCCAACCAAACTGTTTCAGTACTTCTGTAACATTCTGAGGTGAACATCTGGTGTAAAGCAGCCACTGGGCTCTTCAACGCAATGTGACACAATGACAATGACAATGAGCCCGCCGGCAACAACACAGTCGTCGCGCCTCACAACTTTTATTCACTGGATTTGCCTCCCTGCGGCTTCTTTCTGGACACCCAAGTTTCAGGTCCAAGGATAAGTCGTAATGCGTACCAATAACGGCAAAAAATGCATATAACCCAGTCCTGATGATGATCAAGCAATGTAACTTTAGTTGTAACAAAAGTTATTGCTTGTATCTGCTACATGTGCTTGACTGTGCAGTACTCTGTTCTTGCACAACAGGAACAGTCTTGGAACTTTTTCATTGCACTTCTTATATAATCTATTCCTGCTAAATATCTATTTGTCACTAAACAAAGCTGCTCCACAATGATTTTGAAATACGATACCCTCACTATTTCCAGCTGAACTTCTCTTATTTCTTTCCTTTAATGAAAGCACACAGAATAATACGTGTAATTGCTGTCCTTTTTCTGCCATTCTCATCTTTTTGCACACCATCACTGCCCCTCTCCTGCACATTCCCTGGAGACAAACAATTGTCAGCTTTACCCAAGATGCTTCGTCACATAATAAGCCTTTTGACAGGATGCATAGTGGCTATACAAAAAGGAAAAAGTCATTCATCTGGAGAAAGGAGCCGTCTCCTGCTAACGGCTTGAATCTAAGTCAGATGTCCAAGTTATCACAGCTGACTTGACAAGGTGCTGCTACCACAACTCATTTCACCTGTCAACAGCGGGTGTATTGACACATGGAGGCGAGATGGTGTTTTCACGGGTGAGTGGCACACACTGGTGGAAACTGCTCTGCAAGGTAACCAGACTATTCGTGGGTCACATCCCTTTTTTCAGGATGTGTAGCGATTCATGAATGCCTCACCAGCTTCTCACTAACAGTGAAATTGTTGTGTTTGATTTCCAGCATGACATCCTATCTTTTATTTCAGTAAAACGACCATGTCGAGCCCTCATAGAAATCGCTAAGCCTGCAGGCAACTCAGGACAGTGTAATAAATGAACAGACAGGAGGCGATGGTGCTCAGGATGACATAGAACAAGTTGGAAAGGTTGCACTGTCTCCTATATGAATAACTCTAGTGCCCTTTCATGTGTAATAGCATGCATCGGCACCGGAAAAAAACACCATTATATTGCATTAAAGTGCCTCCTGTGGTTCTATTTTCTTAACAAATGCATTCATCCGATTATAAAGGAGACATGTAACTCTTGGTAGTGGCTCTCCATACATTTACAAGAGCAGGCACGGTTGCAGTTTCATTTCAAGTCATTTTCTCGCTTAAACATGCTCATGCTGGGAAGACATTCCAGATCTAAAATGACTCTGAAGTTGTTTATAGATCAGTGTTTTTTTTTTTTACAGCAGGAGGGAGACACATTCAGACACAAAAACTCTGTACATTAATGGATCAATGGTGCAGCCGAAGATAAAGGGTGTATGCTTTTAGAAAGCAACCAAGGATGCTAATGGTATATTTCTGAATATGTTACAGAATGTTAAAAAAAAAAAAAAAAAAAGTGTCATGATGCTGAAATCAGTGACGGTGTTTCAGCCCCGGCTTGGTCCACAAACCCCTGCAGAAAACACCCGCTTCTCTTTGGATTTTCATTTCTCTGCACTGCACTTGCTTACAATTAAAACCATGAACTACAAGAAACAAGGAGCAGTAGACTGGACTGTTCATTCTCAGAGGGACGAGCGGGGGGAAAAAATATATATATTAAAGAGAAGCCTTTGGATCAGTGGTAAAACTATTTCCATGATGCATTTTGTCTGATATTTTTATGTAGGACACAGAATAACTATGCTGTTTTTTGTGCATTAATGAGATTTTTGCACCAGCCTGACTATTTCCCTGGGTGAGACTATTTATAGTTATGTTGTAACAGCCACACTGTCCCTAATTGCACCATTTGCACTGCATGGACAAAAGGGCCTGTATAAGGTGTGCTCTTAAATGAAATGCTGTGCTCTTTAATTAAACACAAATGGAACAGAATTTGATTTCTGAAGTCGGCAACATTTTGAATTGAATACAACAGAAATCAATTATGGTTTAAATTGCTGGGCATGAAAAATACTACACTGCCTGTAATAAACTTGTAATTAAGGGTTTTTGTTTCTTTATTAATATTAAAAAAGCTACTGGAGCTACTGAAAAAATATGATATCCATGTTGTGATGATCCATGTAAGAAGAGCCATCACAGGCTAATTTCCTCATCATCATTGCTCACAGAAACTGGAAATCCCTTAAATGCTAAAAAAGTGAAGTACATCACATTTAAGTGCCAAATTTAGTTTTAATTTAGTCCAAATTGTCACTCCCGTGGGTAGGAGAGGCAGTTAACTGCAATTAAGCACCGATAATATTCCATTCCATTCCCATCAGTCAAGTAGTGACCGACCCATGCTCAAGCTTTGCGGATGACAGATGATAGCCGGATCAGCTGTCACTGTGCTGCATGAATGGGGGGGATAATACAAGTCGAGCCTCCTCTGACTCCAGCACACTCAGGTAAATCTGATGCGGGCCACAACACGACTGCATATTCTGCATCTCCTCTAAGCACTGAGAAAGCCTCTGCCGTAACCAGCTTTGTGTAACAATTATTCCATTTCACACAGGATTCAGTCTGTAACAGGGTTCAGCGGGCTGTGTGCATTTATTTACATCCATTATTCATGAGTTTGAGATACTGGGGCCCTGCTTTTACTTTGTTGACAATCACTGCTGATAAGAATAAAAAAATAAAAAAAACAACCAAGAAAATTAGTTTTTTTGCACATAGTTGCATAATCCGGATGCTACAATATAATACTGATAAATTCATTTCAAAGTGATAGCACTTGTGTAATGCCTTTAATTGTTGGATTAAGGTAATCTAAAAATCTTAATAAGTGTTTATTGGATCCGATACGCATACATTGCATGTAATACATGGGACCAGAGATAATGGTTAACAATAGAAGTATATACTTCCTGGGGGTAAAAAAAAAAAAGAAGAATGGTGGACTCGGAACATATTGTGTTGAATTTCCAGGAATCTCTGTCTGTGAATTTATCCTAGATCTTGATCCATGTGTGCCCTTTTCAGCGCTTCCTTACCTGATTTCGTTAGGAGACACTCAAACTAAATGAGGAGAACTAAAGATGAGGCTGCAGGGGTGCACAGATAAAATACTGATCATAATGTAGCATGAAATTCAGTTCTGTGACATGTGACATGTGTCATTTGAGTCATTTACTTTTCTATAAAGCCAGATTTAGTTAACTGCATTTTGATAGAGAAGAAACATATGAGTTTGAGTTTTTCTGAAAAATATTATATTTATTGTTTTATTTAATCCTTTTAATACATCTCTTGTTCACTTACCTATAGTAGCCAAAAAAAAAAAATCTCTTTCTTTGTATTTTTAAATCAACATTCAATCATTTTTCTTCCAGTTAAAGAAAAAAAAAAAAAAAAAAAAAA
>JAPZDX010000016.1:8646264-8658559 GCA_029783625.1 Naso annulatus | reverse complement strand
GCCTGCCGCAATTTTTCAACTGCACGGAGGTGCAGTATTTACTAAAAGAAAAATGTGTGTCAAAGTACCATTTTAATTCAACTGATGCAGAGTTGTCCGGGCTAATACATCATATTCTACAGATTTAAGGTTTCAAAATGAGACTAATGATGCAAAACTTGTCATTCCCTCTGATGTCACAAATCATATCACAATCGCAATATCAGACCAAATAATCACAGTTAGATATTTTTTCAAAATTGCGCAGCCCTGTTTTGTGTCATACTTTATATACTATACTATAAGTCGGCCCTGCAAAAAGTGATTAAAAATTCATACTGATTTGTTTGATTGTTATCTTGACCTGGTTAATTAAGGTTCATACTAAGATCCAACAATAATGTGATGACAATCGTTCATTACCAGGTGTAAATTAGGGATCATGTGGAGTGAGTGGGTCACTGTAGAGAAATAAACTCCAACAGGATGACGTGTCAGTGTCCTGCATGACCCTGAAGAGGTTTATTTCTCTATAATGACCCACTCAGTCTACATTATCCCGCCTATTAGATGGCTACTTACTGACAAAATACAGATAAATATAATTTTATTGATTAAGATACTATTTAATCCCTTAGATTAAAAAAAAAGTAGTCTGATACAGAGTTGAGGGAACTGCATCCATAGCAATGGTGAGTCAGTGGCAAAGCCTTTTCACGGATTAGTACAACAGAACGTGAACCTCAAGAGTCAGTTAAAATGACATCACTAACAACGGTCTACTATACAGAAATAACAGAGCTTAGGATGCAATGATTGACCAATCAGAAAAGAGCACTTAACAGAGCTGTGTAGTCAATTTAAATAGCACCTAAAATCAACGCATTGGTTCTTTCAGCTAAAATCATAAAGAGTCTAATTAATTCTATTCATAGAGACTGTGTATCACAAAACATTAACTATATTGCAAGGACACATGGATTAACATGGATTTTACATTTCATCATAAAGGTATGAAAGGGCCAAAGATATTACCCTGCTCAGTGTTACTGTAGAATAGCATCTGCAAACCATTTCACGGCACACATTCACTGTACTCTCTTGAAGTCTTAACCAAACCAACCTGACATAGATTTCTGCTCGACCAGGAGACACTGTGTCCTTCATCAAACTGAAATTGAGACGATGCAATCTCTCTTTCTCCCCTTCATTTCCCCTCTTTCTCTCTCTCTGTCTCCCCACACTAATAAGCAGCGCTTTCTTCTTCATGCATGAGGGACTCGCAATCGCTCCCCTCCCTCAGTCAGACAGATAGCAGGGGAGATGGATGTGTCAGTCAGTCAGCGCTGTCTCATCTCAGTCAGGTGCTGTGTGTACTTCGGGTTATTTAGAGGCCTGCTGGCCGGCAAACCGCACACGGCTCGTTTTTTAAGTATCAAATTTGTCTGGGGAAAACTGCGCTGAGCTCATTTTGCTTAGTTGTTTTCCAGCAGTTCACAAGGCTCTTTTTTTTTTTTTTTTTTTTTTAACGGGTAGATGTTGGCCTGCATGTAAATTTACAATCCAGCACTCAAAAATAAATAAATAAACAGGACTTGAGATGTCGTGTTGCTCGTAGCGTTGGGTGGCAGGGCTGTTTTCTCCTGGTCCCTTTTTTCGCCAAGACGGCGCCACCCCTACCCTACAGAAAACTGGAACAGTCAGTTCAGTACATCGCTCCATCTGCCTCCATGTAGTGTCATGTCAATGAATAACAAGCGCCTGGCCGCAATCTCCAATTATGCAAATAGACGGCGGGATCCGGAGAACGGGTTGTTTGTGGCAGATCTAAATGCAGATGCACTGATGGTTTAGAGCTCCATCGCATTAGAGTCGTGAATAAAGGGCTGTCATCGAAGACTCTCTGCTCAAGCATGTGTAAGCTGCCACTATGTATTGTCCGCGACAGTGATGTTATTTAAATAGTATTAAGGTCTATTTTCAACCAGCAAACCTTGTTCATTTCCTACAACTCAGGAGCTTTTGTGTGATGACAGCAAGATGCAAAACTTGGCCCCAGTCGACGGCAGGTGAAATGTTTTGCTGTGAGTTGCGTCAGTCATCAAAATATATTTCAACAAACAAAAGCTTGACCCTAGATAATCCTATCATTCCATCCGCTGTCCTTTGTTTTGAGTGTCACTACTGGCCTCATTCCACATTCTGTCCGCTAATGATTGTGTGTATTTTATCTTTTTGTCACCAAAATCAATTTTTCAAAGCTTTTGTTTTTTTGTTGACATTACCCACGTTGTCAGGTCCCTCATGGCCTTTGTTTGAAGTGTGCTTGGGATATGACTACTAAAAAAACAGGGGGGAAAAAGGCTGAAATTAAAAAGTAAAAGACATTAAAATAATCATTTTTATGTGGGTTTTTTTCTCAGTTGATGAACATTTATTTAATGTTCAATGTTGAATATCTGTTTGAAATGTTTGGAGCGGTCATAAGAATCTTGATTATAGTTCAAATTCTGATGCTAAACCAGATCTTAGATCAAAAACTGATGATGTCCCAGTCAAAAGATTGCCCATTTTAGACTTAAAAACAGCAAAAAATGGGAGATTTTATCTATTGTTTACATGTGCAATTATTGAATTAGTGTGAGGGAAATCAGATTAATAGGGAAATGTTGATGCCATTACAAATACATTTTGTATTCATATTCTGAAAGCTCCTAGAGTTTCCATAACAAGCTTAAAAAATAATAGTACCCATATCCTGAAATAATGACCAATAATGATAGTAGGGCTTTGATGCCTGAGGTGAGAAAATGTGTACTTAATGTTGTGGAGTGTTAAGAGAAGTAATCCATTTTGTAAAAACAAAACAAAACAAAAAAAGTCCACGCTAAAGTCCAAATTGTACCAATTTTGTGGAATGGCACAATTGCTAGTTTAATAATTTAAGGCATCAGAGCTATGGGCTCATTCTTAACATTTTAGCACATTAGGGCTCAAGTAGTTTTCACTTCTAATGCCCTAATGCAATTTTAATCATTTTTACTGTATAAAAAGGTCATTTCCGCGCTAAAATTGTGTAGATTTGTTCAGCTGCTTTCCAGACACTGATCATTTAGAGAGTGTAGGAAAAAGGACACTGGGTATCTGTTCTAAAGGAAGGTTCTGACCTGTAATTTGTTTTAACTTCCCAGACTGTGGAGTTCAGGCAGGTCAAACCAGATGCTAAGAAGAAAGCCAGGCTGTTTTCTTCCTCTGAGTGACCACAAAACCACACATAGGATGACTTTTGACAATTAGGCTTATTAAAAAGACTAAGCCGGCAAACTGTTCTCGCAAAGACGTGGACTGTATGCGGAAGAAGAGCAACAGAAGGAACCAAATGCCATGAATTTTTCCACACTTTGAGGGGTTGACTTGTTCATGGGCAACAGCATTTTATTTCTTTGCTGAGGTGGTACATCTCTTTTGGTCTCGAGGACGTTTAGCTTGTGTCTTGATCTGATAATAAAATCTCCTTTTGAATCTCAAGCATTCTTGTTCTTTTGAGACACGTCTAAATGAGGATACGGCATTGTGTTTTTTATATGCAAGTCATTGACGTCACAGCAGTCAACACTGTTACAACAAAGGGCTTGTCAACGCAAACTATTCAAGTCAGAGCTCTGCTGCAATCACAGCCAGAGTGATGACCTGATCCCACTTAATACGGCCGTGTTTGAAGAGCCCTGTGGATCTACAAAGGAGCTGGGTACTGGAGATGGTGTGAACTGGTGGCTAAGTGCAGTGGTTCTTTCCTAAAGAGCGCCATAATAAGTGGCGTGAGTGATTTCCCCCACTCGGCTTTTATCGTCTTTTCATTCTTCTTTTGTGCTCACAGCTGGGTCGCAGTCAGGCAGCGTTCTACCTCTTTTTGTCGCAGATTTAATTGGTTAGTGTTGCGTCTTGATGCGGAGTTTTCATTATCACTTACTACAGAGTTGGCTTCTGTTCAAAGCAGAGGAGTCAGAGGAGGCCTGGACTCAAACACTTCAAATTAGGATGTCAGTCACAAAGATTCGGAGTGGTTAACATGATTTTATTTATTTGTTTAAATCAGTCAAGAATTCATCTCTATAAATACCAAGATTTTGAAAAATATAAGCAGCTTAGCAAAGAATGCAAAGAGCCGTCACTGATCAAACTTGCTATGGTTGTAGAAAAGAAAATGCAGCTCCACAATGTGGCAAAAACCTTTTAGAGCCTCAAGATTTACTGTAAATATGGAGATGCATTTCATCATCTCCTGCTTGCTATTCTCCTGACGCTTTTTAAGAGAGCTCCGTCATCGTCTTCCCCACAGAGGCGTCTTATTTAAACACGCAAACCGCCGGGAGGCGAGCCACAAACGCCTAATTGAAACCCTTTTCAGTTTATGAATGAGAGCCCGCCGTGCTCCCCGGACAGAGGGTCTTTAAAGGCAGGGCATCATTGCCAATGCAGGGCATGTTGACGGGCGTGTTATATAACAGCACTGCAGGTGCAACTCAGAGAGCGGATATGAATGGCAGGCGGCAGCTTGTAAGTGACCATCATTTTGTGAGTGGGGGCATGGGGGTGAGGCGCATCAGATGCATGACAAGTGAGGAGTGTTGCACTTTGCAAAGCATACCGATGCTTAAAGCAGACGTGGTGATAATAGTCAAACTATTTCTGGTGCGGCAAGGCAGGTGTGAGTTTTTCAAAACAACACATGGCAGCATATAAGTGCTGAATGTGTTTAACAGCTCTTTTCTCTGCACACATTCAGCTTGAAGTCTTAAGTGATATATGTTAAAAATTCAAGACATTCATGCTGGTATATCATAGCAGTTACCACATTTGGAAGGTGTTCGCTTTAACATGATTTTGTGCTTCATCCATGCATCCTGCATGAGTGTCATGAAGCTAAAATAACACAGTTCCGTGGAAGCAAAGTGCCGCATCAAACACCTCGCACTGATCTCAGTGCAGTTGGATTAGAAGCTGTAAAAGATGGATGCGGTGAGGGAGCGGGCTTCTGCACATCCACAGAGTTGCTAGCAGCTGTTCAGGGTAGGGACTTGGCAGGTACAGATCGCGAGGGAGCTCGCTAGCAACTCTCTCCTCCCCTCCTCCTCCCTCAGCGAACGATGGCCTCATTTATCTGTCACCACCCCTCCTACTCCCCAACCCGCTTCCACTTCAGACATCTTTGTCTAACACGCCTTCGCTGTCGCCGTCGTGCCGAAACAACTCCTGTCACTTTTGTTTTTATTCCATCAATTACTTTCCTGCCAAATGCTGTGATCGGCCTCTCTGAAAGCTGCCTGCTGCCCCAACAACTCCACATCTCTGCTGTCACTCCAGGCCTGTCATTTAATGACTCACCAATAGGCTCGACATAAAGACTATATTAGTCATTCATATGGTACAGGCCTATTCCCTGTGCTGCTCTGGAACATGGAGGCAAAAAAATACTTATGGGCCCCCAACGTGCATATTGTTGTTCTCCTCTGAAATATGCCTTCAATTAGAATGTCATATCGGTGTGGCGCACTCATCTCTTGCCATTGCTTCGGGTGATGAGAGGGAATCAGGCATTAGTTCTCCATCTGACGGATGCCTCCCTTCAGAATTCCTCATTAGTCAAATGCATCTCTATTCCATCACAGGCAACTCACATTGTTGACCGTGCCTCATTTTGATGGTCACCCACACCCCTTGCATTTAAAGCCCAATTAATTACCTTAGAAAGCAGTCGCATTAATAGTTCACCACAGCAGACGCCAGTATATCATAGAGTGCATTTGCATTTACAGGAGCAGACAGGCATTTCCATTTAATAGCACATTCTCTTGCATTTTTTGAGGGAGACATGTACTTGAAACTAAAAATAGCTAACGTGCAGGTTTACGTCATCACACAGGTGTGCTAAACTTGCACAAAAAGTCCGTGTGCTGTAAATATTTCTCACGCTGTCAAGCAAAATATCAAACCGACTGCATGAAGTCTCCTGCTTCTCAAAATCGTCTCAGACAGACTTCAATCACCAATCTCCCCTGCGCAATGAAAGCAGAGCACCTCACCAATCGGACGGCCCACGCCGATAACGGAGCTTTCAGGCCGACAATCGGGCCAAGCAGGTGTTTGGCGTCGTGTTGGGGGAATAGAGCAGCTCGACGGCACATTGGAGGATCAGAGGCGGCTTCAGATGCACCTGGTCACGTGCCAAGGCCTCCCTCCCCACACAATCTGGCCTGTTCTGTTCCCACTCAGTGGCAGACGCACCTCCGCTGGCAGCTCTGATGGACGCTAAGCTCTGTTCTGGTGACAAATGCAGAGATCATTCGCTTCAACCCACGCAAGCATTTAATCATGATGCACTGCTACTGCTGCTTACACCCGAGATATTACATCGCGTCAAGTCGTGTTGCTTTTGCATTCTGAGAGATGAAAGGGTTTAGATATGTAAAGCTCACCGGTGGCTATTTCCTGCCTTTTTGTTGGTGGGGTCTCACCTGGAGTTTTTTTGAAGGACCATGCAAAAAATAGATTTAAGCGTTGTCACATTAAAATGAAGGATGCTTTTAGAAACATCGTTAGAATGCACTGCATGTTTTTGGACTCCCTCTACGTGTCCTCTATGGAGCACATGAGTAATCGGGGTTGAAATCCCAGGTTTAATGTATGAATAAGTCTGTGTTCTATATCAGACCTTTAGCTGACAATTTCCATCTGACTTTCACTAAATAAGTAGACTGTTTACATGCAATACTTGGCCATGTGGAATTTTTTATGCATAAAATTGGAGCTACATAATTCATCTTAACATGAAATCAAATTTATTTAGCGTGTAGCAAATGCGTTTTTCATGCCGGCCCGTCATTACACGCAGCTGGCTGCGTGTCGAGTGTTTAATAGAGAATTCCAGCTTTCATACTGTATGTGCAGACGTAGTTATGAAATTTCCTACTATAGGCCCGTGGTATATATTTATCTCCCAACCTGTGTGCAGGGGAGGTATCAACAATATCAAAGGTAGCCTGAGCAATGGGAATGAGAGCATCCCAGAGGGTCTGCGAGCTGAAATAAGACAGATACAGCTGAGTGAGCCTTGATGGAAAAAAATATATAGAGAGAGAAACGGGTCAAAGAGATGGGGCTCGGACCCTGGGGATGCCTGAAGATGGTAGAGAACAAAAGGCATTGTTCACAAAAGCCAGTCTTTCAAAGGCTGTTTGTTACCTAGTGACAATCTGGAGAGGGAGGAAACTTTTGAAGCAATTAGAAGTCAAACTGCAGGTTGCACTAAGCTTGCACTACAACTATGTACATACCCAGCTGTAATAAATGCATTTGCATGGGTTATCCTGCCAGCTTGGTCAGCTTGTCCTGAATTATAAATCCACTCCTCTGACGGCATGAAAATTTGGCAAGCGGTTAATTAAGAGCTAAATACACAGAACTCCGTGCTAACTTTTATTGCAAGAAATTAATGAGCAAAAAATGTTAAAAAGAAATGTTTCAGAAAAAGATTTTAACAATTTATGACATACATATTTATACTAAATGCATAACAAGATGTGTTGAGTGCATGATGCAAATGCAGACATCTGTGCAATAGCACATACCTTCATAATCACACATAGACCCGTGCTTACTAGATGCAAAATCCTCCACGGGATCTGAGGAAGCAAACAAAAATACTTAGTTTGAGATGCAATACAACAGTTTGCCAACGAATATAAACCCAAGAGACGCCTCTTGCGTGTAATAAACAAGCTTTTTGATTCTTTGACATCTCTGGAGTTCTCTCCAGTTGTTGTGCTGGTGCTCCAGGGAACGGCCGGCCCGGGAGCCGAGCAGTTTGATGGCGGGCCCGTGGAGCAGACAATACTTTTCTTAGTGCTGCTCACCTTTCACCGACTTGACGCCGGCTTCATCATCATCACGGAAAACTCGACTGCGATTGCCGCATTGTGGCATGTGGAACGTGGGACTTGTAGTTTTTGGTTGATAAGCGGCATGCAGGGAAAATATTATGGCAGGTTGCAGTCTTTTCTAAAACACTGCACTCATAAACCTTTTTTTTTTCCCGTTTGCATGTAGATATTTTTAGGGGCAAATGAAATACAAACAAAACTTTGTGTCTTATTACCCGTAATGATAACAGCCTTCTTCTACGTCCGTTAACAGTCCATCCTCATGCAAAGAAAGTTAGTAAAATACTGTATATAAAGGTTTTGTGTTAAATGTTTTCTCTCTTTTGCTGATGGAAAAAGCATGGATAATGGCTATGGAAAAATTGCTCTCTCCTGTTAGGCTTTTGTGAGTATTTTGGGTTTTTTTTTAATCCCTAGACCCTCGCTTTGTCATCCTAATCGGAGGATACAATGTTGGAAGTCACAACACATGCACTCAGCACTTCCATCATGATCAGCGCTGATGACAAGCAGACCCAGGACCATTACTTGGACCCATGCGATCACGTTAAACATGGGTCCGAACTCCATACAACCCTTTACTCATCAGTATGCCCACGCGGAAACAAGGTGTGGGAGGAATTACAAGAAATGTGACTTACGCTAGTCCCAGGCTTAACACATTTTTTTAAAAAATTTTTGGCCAAGAGGAAGAGAAGAATTAACACCGATCTCATACCTGAAACTACAACCAGCAGAGGGACAGCTTTGCTTTCAAGAAGGGGAAACTGCTTGTTAAACAGTAACCAAATACCCAAACACTACCAGGAAGTTGCTGCCTCCGGCCAGGAAACAGTCAGCGCACATAGGAGTACTCTAATTCCACTTTAAAAACCAAACTAATCGCTCTGAGTCAGTTTTGTACAGATTTAAGAACGAGATATAAGATTTTAATTAGTGAGCTTTCGAGGTGCTGGTAGGCAGATTTGGCAGATTATCTAAAATAACCATCTCCTGGCTGTTACTTGATATTAATCTTCTCATATAACTCTTGGCGAGAAAGTTAAAAATTATTATAAAACAAAATAAGGTTCCCAAAACCAAAAACTATCCATTAAAAGCAGTTAGCATTATTGCAGTAAAGTTTGGAAATACCATAACATCCCTTAAACTTAGGCTTTTCTTATCGCCCTTCACTTCAATCAATATTGTCCCGTCTTTTATTTCAACCTGCACTCCCATAGTTTAAAGGGTTTGAAGAAATCCTAAATATGTCTCATCTTTGTTTCCTTAATCACAAATTCAATTAAAAGTGTCTTTCACCTCTTTAATTTGTACCAAAACCTCTTTATAAATGAGCATTTCCTCTTTCTCTTCGCTGCAGACTTGCACCAATTTTCCCCTGGAAGGAAACAGCGAGGGATATGCTCTCGTGTTTGGAGGATTTCTCAGTGAATCACATGTTAATTGCTGCTTTATGCTCTTGCACATGAACTGAGCAATTTGCTGCCGCAACACAATGTTAGCAAATTTGCTCCTTTAAAAAGAACATCATTATTACGTTAGCCCGTCCTCAAGTTGATGATACTCGAAAATTTCAGCTCTGCAACTGACACTTAAATATCCCTTTTCCAATTTTTTTTTTTTTTTAACGCCCATTTGTATTTCTCCCCCTCATAATCCCATCTTTGGCGACCCCTTTACTGTCTTACATGATATCCAACTGCATCCTCGCTGAGGTGATAAAGCTGTGGGACATCAAGCATCATCAAGGTGATGCCTGGTGTTTTCTGCAGAGCACAAACTACTGTTTAAAACGGCACGGCGACAGAGCCGAACTGACAGCTGAGACTTGCAATTACTTCCAGGTTACTGAAAAATGTCACAGCCAAAAAAACAGTGGGGGATCTACCGAAGGGACCTCTGTTTAATCAGCCACATTCACTTTGTGTTCATATTTAGATCTCCTCTCAGGGATTTTTTAGGCTGTTTTTTGTGGCAGCTATTCAAGATGTTTTTCGCCTCCAAATTTTCCTAAAGAGCTATTGATGTGCCGGCTTTGGTATTGTTTCTCAACTGAAAAGTGGAATTCATAGCAGCTTTTGTGAGTGCCATCCTTTTAAAAGTGCTTATGCAAATTGCCGAGGCGACTTTTGTGTGAAGTTTTTAAACATGCATTCACATATGTGGGCAGCGTGTGTGTCTAGAAACTGCTGTATGACGCTTGGAGCTGCCAGGCGGCTCCCGCTCGAAGTCACGATTGTTCAGAGGCGTCGACTGAGGAAGCATTTGGTTTCCCTCTTCCAAGTGCTAATAAGTGGTCTGGGATAAATGTCACAAAAGGGTATTTAAATTAAAACACACAAGAAGACACAGAACTTTATGGTAATTCCCTAACAGTCATCGAAAGTTCTAAAGGACCATCATCCGACTGTTATCCAGTGACTCACTGCCACTCACTTGTTCACAGGACACGCGGACAAAACTCTGCAGATTTGATTATCATTCTCGCAATGATCCGAGCCACAGAGCAATTACTCGTCAGGAACTGTAATCACTCAGAGTCTAAGCATGCATTTAATTACAGGAGTATTAACAAAAAAATAATCGCTCTTGAACACCAGTCACACAGAAAGAGATTTGGCGGAGGGGACTCTGAGATGATTACTGCCCGTAAATCTAGCCATAAAATTGGGGGCTATTATGTCTCGTACTCAAATGGCTTGTTCAACAAAACTCTAATCGCATGCATAATTTTAAACAGTTCATTACTGTAGTTCATTAAGATACGAGGGGAGCTTTTCAGAATGAAGGCTTTGCGAACGGCATGACGTGAGGTGCAGAATATTCTCTGCATTTTGCCAGCTCAGCTCTAGATGTTCAAACAAGGTAAATGACGCATTCAGTGTTAGATAAAGCCTCTGTAATCACAGTGCGGTGGTTATATCTTGCATCATTATGCTTGTATAGGCACAGTAATGCCATATTTTGATCTTATCTTTAATAAAAACCCTTAAAACTTCAATTAAAACTGCAACGTAATTTATGCAAACATCACCCTCTGATACTGGAGCCGCTGCTGCTTTGTTTCCCCGTTTTAGTTCCTCTCACCTTCTCTAAGCGATGATAACGTGTGACAACACACTGCACGGGGGGGGCGGCACAGTATGTGGCCCCTGGGAACCTTTCTGTCTCTCAAGCGGCCGGCCTCTGGCAACCGCTGACCTCGTAACGCGCACACACTGATTCATACTAACCACCTAGTGTGTCAGCCGTAGCAGAGGAGCAACCCAGGGAGCTTGTCCGACATGCTGAGTCGACAACAAGGGGAGCTCGAGTGGCGGCGGGGACAGCCGCCTCGGGTGGGTTTTTTGCTCGCGATGTACCTACATCACCACCCGAGTCGCATAGTGTTGACAGGTCGGGCAGATGATACACAGAGGCTTGCGTTAAAGCATCATGTAAAGCCATGTGCAGGAGCTGCTGAGTCTAACTGACTGGACGTGCGGGGAACCAATGAGTAAGCTTGTTCTGCTTGTGTGACTGCCTTTTTTTTTTTCCTGCTGTGTTTATTCACATTGTTGCACTAGATGAGGAGAAATACATTTGTCAAGCTAAATTGATGTCAGTGTAAAAGGCACAACAGCTTCTTCAGCTATTCAGCTGAAAGTACAAAGTGATGCATTCATCTACAGTAAATACTGTATAGGTGAATGACAGCAAAGGAGAAAAAAAGAAAGAGGGACGGATCGTGTTCGAACCTGTGATGTTGTACTGCAATGGCTCCGAAGCCACATGGGAACAATGCTCATTAACATTTAATGACATCCACATTAAAATATTTTACATTCAATCCCACACTCGGCTTTTTGGAAGGAACTCAAGCAGGAGCACGAGTGCCCGGACTATAAATAACAGCCTCCAGAAGGAGGAAAAAACAAAAGCAAAGCCTCTTCCAGCTACACGAATTGACAATGATAAGTCCACCAGCAGTCATTTGTCTTCTGTTGAAATTGGTGTTGAAGCCTCCTTCGCGTTCTTATCACACTTGGCAGTTTGTGTTATGTTCATATGCGTTATACAGTGAGTGCCCTTCTCTCTGACAGCCGGGCGGCTCCTAAGCAAGGAGCATATTTCAAAAGGAGGGTGCCCTTGTGGCAGCTGAGAGGCTTAATGTCAAGTAGGGGTATGTTCCGTAGTATTTCCCCGGAGATTACCTTTGCCTTTATGAATCAGAGGCAAATGTAGCCGCTGATTGATTAGATGAATGAAAACGTACAACCAATCATCTGTTTTTCATGATTTCTTCCAATAACACAATTTGCATTCAGCATGTTCACACATGCGCTCTTATTTTTCGCGACAAAATTCAGATTCCACCCCAAACACAAAATGCT
>JAPZDX010000016.1:8610196-8629745 GCA_029783625.1 Naso annulatus | reverse complement strand
TGAGTGCAAATTGCTGTGGCCACTCTTTTTAATGTTTTGACAAAATTGAAGAAATCAAGTGCACAAAAATGCATTATAAACCAATAGTAAGAAGATATCTGCACCTGAGCTCAAAGGTAACAGGAGAATTTTTAGTAAAAAGTGCAAAAACAATGCAGAGAATTTTTTATTTTTTATTCAAAAACGTTATTACAGTTGCTATGAGATGCAGTGAGGTTGGTCCAATCACCAATCAGTGAATTACATCATCATCTGCCCCTAATAATACTGGATTGGACTGGATCGAGTCAGTTTCAACTTTGGACTTGACCACAACTCATGAGTTACAATGTTCTCTGTATTTTTGTGATTAAAAGTAACACTTCTTGAATATCTTTGTTAAATAATTCTAATTATTTGTAAAACTTCTCTACCAGAAAATGTCCTCTGCCACTTTATAGAGTCACAGCATTGTCTTCAAACAGTGTCCCTTTGTCCAACTGACTTCATTTCTCAACGATGAAATTAAAAAAATGCAGAAATCTTCACATTTCTAAAGCCAGCAAATCATCAGAATTGTTGCAAATTAGTTCTTTTTGACTGACTAAACAATGAATCACATAACTTTATTCGACAACAACAACAAGTGAACAGCTGCGCTCTTTGTTCCCAGGACTAGTTTTTAGTAAGAGTCCCCAAAGTTCACACTAAACTAAATTAAATGGGTTCATAATTGTGCTTTTGCCTCCGCCTGGAACATTTAAAGAGTTGGTTCAAAACTAACAAAATTTGTTCAGGCAATTGATGCTGGGATGCATATTAAAATCTCAGCATAATTAAAGCAGTTGTTTCAGATTCAGTTTTATTATTCATGGCTATAGAAGGCTCTTGGGTTGTTTTGATTGATGCCATTTAGGTTAATTCAATTATGAATTCTTTTTTTATATGACTGTATTATTTAGTAATCGTACTGTCTTTAATTGTCAGTTAGGGGAAATATATTGAGTTAGAAGCCTGAGGTCGTTTGCATTTAGCTTGATGTTTTTTTCCTACTTAAATACGGCTCAGTTAAATAAATTAATATTGTGTCAGAAATATTGTAAAACCGCTTTCTATTTCAGGAACAAAACATACGTCGTCAACCATTCATTCATTCTCAGAGTTAATGCGATGGCCTCCAAGTCACCAATAGAAGGCATTCCTTTGTCGAAACACGCCACTGGCCTTATCTGTGCAATATTGCTGGATGGTGTGGGATGCAGCACATCTGTGACTCTCTGTCCTTGTTTGCTCGACTGTGTGCGTATAAACACAGCCACTGTTTGTCTGCCTGTTTCATCTATTCACAAATGCTTCAGCTTGAGTTTCTTGTCACTCCATCGCTCTTCCTCCTCATCTTTTTATCTTTTTTCTCACTCTTTCATTCTTTTTTTTTCTCCCTCGCCTCGGCAGACTGATGGGATGCACCATTTCAGGGCACGTTCAGGGTTTAGAGTTTCCTCACACTGATATGATTAGGTGTCATTAGCCCGATCAGCCTGTCAGCCGAGCTCGGCAGTCAGCAAAGTGAGAAAGGTCTGCGCTATTGATTGCCTCTACTTTAGAGGCCTTAACACCAATCTCTGGCCTAGAAATCCTAGAATTTAACCTTTCTTTCATGGAATCATGGCATCTGGTAGTGAGTCCACCTGAAACACTGAAGAATGGTGTGTAGACACGTCTCGATGTATATATCCATTTATCCATCTATGCTCTTCCGCCTAATGTCTTGCAGCCATCTCCTCCCTCAGCTATGCAGTCGCTGAAGAATATGAAGTTTCAGCTGTGGCTGTCTCGCTGGGGAAATATACGTTGACTGTCTATTGCATTACTGTTTCTAAGCTTCACATCAGGAGGTGATCAGATTCCCTGAGGTAGAATAACCAGGGTGAAATAGAAAAAGGCATGAAAGAATGCATGTGCCAGTTTATCTCTCCATATGTGTGCCTACCTAGTTGCATGTAAGGGCTATTACTTTTCACTGAATCACATTTAAAAAGGCCCTTTTGTTATTATATGTCTAAAACACATAGGGCATCATTTTGTGTTGTGCTTACAGCATATCTGCAAACAAACAGGCTGCTCCTGTTGCTTACCTATATATAAAAAGCATGCATATAGCAATTTGGATAGTTTCTGAACAAACGTAGCAGGACCAAGTGGAACTAACTTTGACTTGTGAGATTTAATTGTTGGTGCACTGGACAGATTGGGTCAAGTTTTTGCAAAAACAGCTGCTGGTCAGGGATTTTCAAACACCGTGCAGTCTTGTGTTTGTGATAGATGGTGCTACAAACAAATGAAAAAAAAAAAATGCAGTCAGCATATTTTTTTACATTGGAAAAAACAAAGATCTGTTAAGGGAGAGAGGTCAGAATCATTTAAGCTAACAGAAAAGCGACAGGTATGTAAATAACAGCCCATCTCTAGTTATTGAACAGGTGACCTACAGAGGCAGAGTACTACGCTGGTACACATGATCGCAAAACAGCAAAACATTCGGATACATTGATTCATCCCGCGTCCCGTCAAAAGAAGCACACGCTGGTGTAATGGTGCAAACAGTGTTCTCTTGACACGTATGAGGCCAGACAATACAAATGGAGGATCGCTGATAAGGTGCGTCCCTTCACGGTCACACGGCGTACTTCCAGCTTCATAATGCGGCGGGTGACAAAGCACTCATCCTCTCAAGATGGTTCCAGGGACATGGCAATGACATCTTAGTCACCAAACCTTCAGCTTAAAAGGATTTGCAGCTTAAATCTGCAACTCAAAAGATTTTGGTAAGACCAGCATTCTATCAAGCTAGCATCAGAAAAAAAACTCCTACATACTCTTTCCAGGCTGAGGCCATTTTTGTTTACTATTTAAGGGCATCTTTGCTAATACTGTGACCACTTTTTGCTTAGTAGTTACTCATTCTGGCCGTTCTCCCTGTTTGCACCCTGCCTGAGTTTTTTGACCCCAACTTGAGGTCGATGTGCTCGCTCGCTTCTCTGATAGAATATATATCCCCACCAATCACAAATGAGGTCTCCAACTATTTAGTTTTACTGAATCGGGGTAAGCACTTTATCCAGTGGCCTATGGAGGCAAGGACCAGTGATACTGAGGGAGCCCAGAGCATCTCTTTGGCACTGAGCAGCAGCTTAACGGGCTTATAACAGAGCGGGGGAGCGAGTCAATCAGCTGCTATTGAGTGACTCTGTAATGGCCGGCCTGACCATCACACTCCCCAGAGAGCCAGTTTTGTTTTCCATTAAGACTGTCATTACACGGGGAGGCACGACACAACCTCCAAGTGAGTGTGTCTTGTGTGTGCATGCGAAAGATAGAGAAAGGAGAATTTTTAGATGTACTTGAAACAATGTCGGGAAGATGGTAATGGCCTTACATCTAACTTAAGATTTCATCAAACTGCCACTGCTTTAGTTTTCATGCCGTGCTGCCGTATTAATCAACTCTCTCATGAGCCTAGAGATTTGCATTCACACTTTGTCTTCATATTAAAGAAGTAGTATGTCATTATAGAATTAGAGCTGGGGTCGGCAACATCTGGAAATCAAGCTAGCTGTAGTGTGAGACTCCTCAGAAGGTGACTTTGATGCCGCCCTTACTTTCTATTTTTGCTCCTGGTCCAGTTTTATTTCATTTGTTGTCGCTCTCCGTTTTAAGGTCAGTTTGCACCGATTAATTTTGAGACAAAACAGTTGCAGGGATAGTTGCAGTGGCGTAAACTGGTCCATCTCAGCTCGACTCAAGTAGGCTGACGATGTCGCCTGCAACTCAGCTTGTCAAGTCACCAGAGGCCTGTTTTAGAACGTAACGCACGTCACTTGTTTCAACAGCCAATCGGCACAGAAATACGTGACCTGTTGCTAAGAAGTTCAGTGTAGAGCAGCCAATAGGAACACACACTCTTTGAAATGACCTGTCACAGTCCTCATCTTCAAAAGCCTGAATACAGAGTCAAGGAGAGGTGTAGCAGTCGAGTGTTCTTTCAGACCGCCTGATTTGTAATACGCTTAAAGATCATTGTGGAATTTTTGCCAAGTAACACCTAAAATAAAATGCCTACCAGTTTTAAAGACAACCACAGTTTGTATTTAAGATCAGGCTGCAGGCAGTTTCCTGCAGCAGCCAAAGGAAACTTGATGCTATCCCTCTGAGCCGGCTCACCAGCCTGGGAGAAGCAGCCATTAGTTTTAATCAAGCGCCAATCTAATTGAGAGGCCTCCCATTTTTATAAAGATAATTACTAGAAATGTCAGACTATACCGGTGCTCCCACCTCCCCTGGACCCGACCCATGAGTAGCAATAAACTACAAGGCTGGACATGTATCTTTATAAGAGGGCAGAGCCATGGCATCCACTTGACTGGAACAATTAGTCAACATTAGCCGCAGATGGCCTCCATAACAGCATTAAATGCCAGTGTGTTACTCTACATCACCCCTATTGAACCTTGATGGACCAATCATTTGATTTAAAGTGTAATAGAGTGGAATGATTAAAATATCCTCATAATTGGATTTACTGTGTTTATTGAGAGGTTTGTGAAAGAAAAAGAGCTTTCCAATTATGTATAATATATTGTCTTTTTGGTCAGGAGAATATCTTTGCTGCTATTCTGAATTGATGCTATCTGCATTCAAAGTGAGGGCTCTCTGCCCTCACTTTGAATACAGCCAGGCTTTTATCTGATGAAACCTAGAGGGTTGTCTGAGTAGGATGTGTCTGAATTAGAGTATATATTAATAAGGAAAAAACATATAGGCTAAAGATTATGCAGTTTTCGCTTTTTTTTAAATTAAGGATGGTAACTTTACGTAATGTCATTGATGTTTAAATTATATTTATAAGCAGATCCGAGCTTGCTAGATATGCTTAAATTAGTTTAAGAAGATAAAGAATAAGAGAAAGAACAGATGGCAAAAATGGAAATGTGAGAGAGAGTAACTGACCTCAAAATCAAACTGAACTTTTTGCAACTTTATATAATTTGTGTGCAAGTCTATGCCATACTGCAGCATAAACACTGGCTTGAGTAAAACTACAGTTGCAGAGCTCAGTCTCTT
The DNA here is from genome assembly GCA_029783625.1 of Naso annulatus. NCBI lineage: Eukaryota > Metazoa > Chordata > Actinopteri > Acanthuriformes > Acanthuridae > Naso > Naso annulatus. The sequence continues at coordinate 8,624,645 of JAPZDX010000016.1, read as the reverse complement.
GACGCCCAAGCATTAACCTGCGATGGCAGTCTCATGTAAATAGGGTCGACCACAGGTTAGATGTGTTCTGTGAAGCGTGTTATAGCAAGTCATCTGTATAATGGTATAAAGGGAGTTGACATTTTCTCACAGTGCACAAAGACAAGGACATTGTGGCAATTTATAGATCATTTCTTTCTCACGTTTGTGTTGCCATGTCATCTGTTAAGATGTATCTATAAAAGTGTCTTTGCTTTTGCTGCCTTAAAATCGAACATTACTTAACATATATCAAGACATACTGAGTTGAATGGGTCTGCTCGTAGCATGCAGCTACGCTCACGGGAGGTCTTTTGAGATCCTTCACTTGAACAAAAAGCCCCTAATTTAGGTAAAATTACTCATTATGCAAATGCAATGATGAGTACTTTTATTATGCACAAGTGTCCCTTTCAGACTGTTGCATTATAATATATCACAGTTTGTTTTTTTTTCTGATGCATTAGCATTTACAGTAAGCAGTAATTGAATCTTTTTGCAGGTCAGTGTGAAGCTATTTTACCTTTCATACTGCTGGGTAGTTTATTCTCTAGCATTGCATCCATTTTGGAAATTGCTTATCATATTCTGTGTGTTAAATCTTAACGCGATTCACTCTATTTCCCTCTTAAATGTAGTGAAGAACAAGCAATGGCACATGGGAAGCATTGGAAAAAAATGGAGGTGGGGGGGACTGGGACAATTTGATGGAGGGGCTCCACAAGAACATTTTTTAACAGAAAAGATGTGATTTACTGTATTCTGATGAATTTTAACATGCAGTTGATAATTTTATCTAGCCAGTGGATCAGTCAGGCTTTTATTTGTCAATGGGGAAACCCCTGTTACAAAAAGTCTCAGCTGATAGATGGTTAAAAAAATTAATGTTACCACCAGCAATAATTGTTACTTACTTCTCGATATGTCCTTATGTCTATGCTTCTAGGGGGAGCAAACATGTCAAACCAAGAGACTGCTGGAATAGAGCAGCAGTCCACAAACGTCCTATACTGCACAGTGAGAGGCTCAGAGCCAGATGTTCTCCTGGTCTTGTGATCAGAGATAGCCTGGGACAAACTTCCGACAGTGTCAGAGATTTAGACAGACCGTTTCGCAACGTGACAGCTGCCACAACCCGTGTCTACCTAACAGCTAATAAAAATGCAGCGCTGATCCACGGAATATCAGAGCCGAACCCAAACAAACAGAGAGGGTTAGCATGCTAATTAATACTTACCTCAGGCACTCTCTCCGAAATTGGTATACCAAGCTGGCACCTTTTCTTCACCACGGCTGCATTCACATTCTCCTCCTCTTCCTCTGGGAGTTTAGTCCTTACACATAAATGCCACTATTTCAAAGGCTCAGTTCTCGTTCAGCTTCATTGTTTTTGTCTGCCAGTATAGCGACATTCATGTATGAAACTGAGGATGTTTCACTGGCTTGCATAGTAGCCTGCGATTCAGCAGGTGTTAACATTGCACAGTCCGCTCACATCAAATTTGATGTTCTACCCAAGTTTATTAGATCCACGCAGCACAGTTTGGCATGCAGTGAATCTATAAGACTGTTAAAATTGCACAGTGTGTAGCAGGCTTGAGAGGTGCTTTTTTTCTGTATATATATCGTAAGAAGTACCGGTGCTCTGTGTGACTGCTCACTCGGATCTGACAGTATGAAATCAGTAAGGTAGCAATGAAAATTTCAGATGCACATCAGTACAAGTACGAGCTAGCCAAAAATCTGAGTGCTGAAGGTTGAAGTTGGTCGGAAAGACTGTACGACAGCGGATGAGTAAATAAACTTTTTCCTTCTATATTTTAGTCAGTACAACCACTGAGACATAAAGGACATGCATTATCTGTACACAGTGTCCCCAGAACCCAAAGTCTCATCAGCTCTTTGATGCAGCATCCCTGTCTCCTGAACTTTGACTGATCACTCTCTCTGGGCCCCAGCAGAGTGTCAAGAGAATGGATGAGGTGGCAGAGAGTGACTGACAGCTACCGGGCAGTGTCTGCTCTTCTTACAACCCCACTTCAGCCTGCCTATCTTTTAAAAGCTTGTAGAAATGGAATAATAAGTGCATTTTAAGATGCAGGCAACGTTTAGTAAAATTTCTTTGAAACATAAAGGCTCCCTGCTGCGTCCTGGAAGGCATCTTTCCTTTTCCCCTTTGCAAACACAAGCAAAATAAGGCGATTTATTTAAGCTCATTTTTGGTAGGAAGCAGTGTTTGGAAGTCAGAACTATGTCTTTAAATGTACACCATGTTATTGAGCCTTGTCAGTTACCCATTCTGTAAGCCTACAAGGGACATCTGTCACAAATATGGCTTTTAATTAGCTAACTGCTTGACATTTTTCTGTACACGTTTACCAATAACTCCACATATCACACATATGGTAACAAACACAAGTGAATAGTTATGGATCTATCATATTCCCCAGTACAAGTGTTAATTTGGACCAACCCACGCACAGGATATCAAGAAATCAATACTGCTTTGCCATGTCTGTGGCTGCGCTAGGTGGGCCTAATTGAAATGTATGAGGGAGCCTGCTAAATGATCTGTGCAGGCAAGGGAGCCGGAGTGATTGCAAACATATGGAACGGTTCCTTAGACAAGAGAAACATTTGTACAATGCTGGGAGAGAAACAGGCAGAGGAGCAAGAGAGCAGCAGCGAAGGAAAGAGGGGAGAAAGGGGGAAGGGAAAGAAAAAGAGACAGCAGACGAGGTGGAGTGAGTCATTGCACACTTATTGCACGTGACGCTTTCTTACCGTTCATGCAACCGGACTCGGGAGAAATATTTCATGAGGCTTTGACAGCTTCCCAATGGAAAGCTCGAGTCAGTCAGAAGTGAGAGACAAAGGTAAAAAAGCTCAAAAATATTAGTCGTTTTTTTTACTGCAGGAACCATTATATAGTTCTAAGAACCTCCCGTTTTATTGCATCTGCACCACAGGAAACATGAGCTATTGTAGTTCTTAGAACTTAATTTTGAGGAACTTTTTTTAAGCTCCACCTCCAGAGTAGGTACTTTGCAGCACTAGTGAAACTGCAGTGACGGAAGAATATGTTAATTGGTCAGGCGCAGGAGCCAATGCCAGCGACGGCCGTTTTAAACACGAACTAGAGCTCATTACAATAGCGGCGTTGTTGCATCGTCTTTGAGATTTAATGGCGTTCAATGGGTAGATTCATGGTACATTATCAGCCATATACGAGACAAAAAAACAGCAGTAACCTTCATTTGTTATTGCTGAAAATTCTGCAAAAGTTACAACTAAAGTGATCTTAGTATACCAATTGCTGGCCACCTTACGTTGCCTCATGGGGTTCCCGTTGGCAGCACGAATGCCAACGAGAAAAAAGTCCTTAAAGGTGTTTCGTTGCCCAGGAACTCCCCAGTAGAGAGTGTCGCTCAGGGAGTTCCGAACACTGTCAGCTCTGAAACGCCTATAATCAACCCATTAAAGGAACTGATGGCACGAACCTGAAACTGAGCATCCAAATTATTGACCTGCGTGCCTGTCTTTGTCTTATTTGAGTGAGTATGCATTCCTTCTCCCCTCATTTCCTCCTCCTTACCGTCTTGTTTCCTCCCTCCCCTACATGTCTCTCTCCCTCTAATAAGCTATTGACATTTTGCTTAGTAATGACTGCAAGAATAATGGGTCTTGTATGGTCCAGAATGAGCAATAAGTAGAAGTGGCATTTTCTAACCTCCATAACAGGTAGACAACCAGGCTCATTCAATTCCAATTGGTCAGTTTAATTAGGCTCTCTCTTCTGGGTAAAGGGTACCATCCCCTGGCACTGCACCACACTGCCGCTCCATGATGCAGAGATTAGTCAGAACCATCTTGCTCTAATGCTTTCACACAAGTGAGTCATGTCCGTTAGGAATTACACAGTGAACCACACACGCGCACACACACACACACACGCACGTGTACAGACGTCAGTGTTGGACACGATTTAGAAAGGATGTCATCAGGAATTCTTTTTGGTGCCTAAGCTTACGCTACAGCAGTCTGAGCTAACAATATGTCTGATGTAATTTTAAAGTTCATTTTAGCTCGCATATTTAATTTTGTATTGTAGCTTCTTCTTTTTTTTTCCCCCTTCTGCAGCTCAAACATCAGTGGTGAAAGAACAGTTTGAAGTCCGGCTTTCAAACATCAGCTCATACTACATAAGAATCAGAAAAAAAAAAACAAACAAAAAAACATTCTTTTTTCCAAGAGGTTCTCCAGCCCTTACACCATTTTCTAACTAGTACGGTTTGACAGCTGAGTGGTAATAATGTGTCTTTACAAAGATGCCTCGAGGCTGCAAACAAAGCTCGAGACATGCTTGCGGCCGAAGCGAGGCTCGTGTGCAAGTGTCAAGTGTGCTCATATAACTCTGAAGTTATCCACACCTTGCACGTTGCTTTATAAATTAGAGCAGATTTGGACATTCAAGTGCAATCAACCCATTTTTTCCCCTTTTTGCATTAAGTTCGGCAAGAAAAAAAGGTCAAATAATTAGTTGTAATATGCATCCTTGAGTAAAGATGAAACAAATGAATGAATGTGAAGTGTAACAATCACATTTTTGCCAACTTTTCTCGTAAAAAGCACTTGAAAATTTCAGAGAAGTGGCCTTAGCACAAGGATACCCCAAAAGAGCATCTATTATTCATGTTGTCAAAGTATTGACAGGAGCTGCTCTGGTGAGCACCGAGGTAAAGTCAGGACAAAGAAAAAAAGGTGGAACCTGGGGACAAAATAGTGACGGATAGAAATTAAAGGTTTTAAAATGAAAGATCTCAGTTCAAATGCTACGAATTCAATGCAGGCTTTTATGCTTTACATTACCTGACCTTTAGCTTTTATGCTAATGTTTGGCATTTCACTTGTTCACCATCTTAGGAGCAAGAAATTAAATATAGGACAACATACTGATGTAAAAGAGTTGAGTGACAGGCAGAATGGATTTGGTTGGCACTGCTTAAATTTCTTTTATATGCATAAATGCATGGGTGTTACATTTCCTGCTGTTATATCTCCAGTTTGTCTTTCTCATTCACCCTGCCACTACAGACTGGTAAGTGTTTTGGAGCGGGCCTGATCCAGCCGAGTGTGTACAGATGTGGTAATCCATTTGTTTAAATACATCTGACATGTTCATTAAGCTGCTAAGCCACACACCCTCACATTTTTCCCTTTTCTCTCTCAATCCTTCTACCAAAAGCTGCTTTTTCTTACCGCATTGAGACGGTAATTACCATGCAGTCAAATGAGAGGATGGCAAGCAGAAACACAGCGCTTGTCTGTGGCTGTCTGCCAGCTAAGCTACTTAGACTGTGGAGCACACAGCGCCCAGACAGTGCAGGCCAGAGTGGGGCTGTATAATTCTGGCTCTCCCAAGTTAATAAAAATCATCTCCGAGTCTGAGGATTTTTTGAGTGAACACGATAAAGCATGTTGACATTTTTGTCAGTAGATATGCTTGAGTTGTTGGTCAATAAAACACAACAAATCTAAGCGAAAGAAAAATGCTATTTAATAATTATAGAAAAAAAACCAAGACATGGCACAGCCGACTGGGCCCCCCTCAGGGAGATGATGGCTCTTTCATCTGATACACAGAGCTCAGAGCATCGTGCACCACCAGCACTGCTCTTGACACACACAAGTCAAAGAAATGAGACAGACCTCATACCAGACTGTGCCATTTTCATGAATTCAGAAAAGAAAATCAAAGGTTCCCCACCATCTTTCCACTCCAGGGGCGTCAGAGACCCTCTGCCTGCTTGCCCGCCTGCTTTTCAGGCACTTCGCTGCCAACTTGGCACAATACCCGCCAACTACATTGGTGTGGGCAGTGAGCCATCTCTGCCAGCTCCGTGATTGCCATGATCCGGGTCGGCAAGAGTATTACATGGCCACCTGGAAAGAGGCGAACACCTGGACGCAGCTTAGCGCCCGGCTCAGCCATAATACGGGTCTTTTCGCTGCCAGTATATACAAACTTCCCTCCTCTCCCTCATATGGTGCACACAAGTGATTAGGCATTGTGTGGGCCCGCTGTTGGTCGACAGTAGGTAACATTTTGCAAAAATCAAACTGCATTCAGCCTGTTCATAGGCCAGCTGAAAGTAATGGCAGATGCCAAATGATGCATTGTGGGAAATGGCAGGTGATCTACTCTGTAAGGATGAAGGACTTCCTGCAGAATTACTTAAATTATCAGTAGTGCCTTGTATACTACGTTAGGCTGAGGAGGGATTTATTACATAGCTCTTTACTTCTGTCGAATTTTGGTGCACACTGTGGCCACTTTGCTGCGATTTAGGAAAAGGAGGTGAGCTCAGATTTACATGAGGCAAAGTTTGCAGTCCCGCTTCTATACTCTGATTTCTTTCTTTCATTTATCACATTCAAACGAAACAGAAGTTTCATTCTGTTGCCTTTAAATATATTACAGCTTTCCAAGAATCAGACCCTTCTTGTTCTTCTTTCCTCCATACTCAGTTTTCCTCCTCTCGTGTAATAAATCACCCAGCTTTTTATTCTGCACTCAAAGCGCCGTGAAAATCAGTTATGTACTCGCCAATGAATTTTCATGACAGCAGTGTCACCCGACATGGTGCCGAAATGATCCTCTTGACCTCTGTCGCTAAATTTCATCGTCTGTGATCAAATTCACGATTTATATTCCCCCTTTCTGCATTGTTATTTTTTGCAGAGGCTTAACCTGTGTTTCCTTATTGGTGGCGCTTAGCTCAGAAAGGGAGGATCCATTTGCCTCACTGTTCAAATAAATCTGCCCTTCTGTCCACTGAGATAGCCGACTGGTTAAATCCATGTGTAGTCTCGCTGGATTATGACTGGATTATACTTGATTCCTCCTGGGCCTTAGCAATTTGTACTCTCTTTTTACTTTTCAATTGTCTTTAGCAAGTAGATAAACTCCAAATAAAATACACTTAAACGTGATTACTTTCTTGCTCGGTCTTTTTCTTACATAAATGTCATCGGTTATGAGAATTTTCCACATAGGCCTTTCCGGAGTGACATATATTGATCTTATTTTTTGGAGCTGCACATTTTGGGGTTCTTGGGAGGTTTCACCAATTGGATGTAGCAAACTCATTGACTTGCAGCATTAGCCACCACAAGCCCCATTTGAGACCAAATTAAACTTTATTGCCAACTGGCCTCCAGCATGTGCTGCATAACGCATAAACCATGTTGATTCCACCATGACTTTGTCCACATTTTTTCTCTCTCTTTTTATTACTCAGTGCAAAACACATCACTCACAAGCTTACAAGGAAGACAACAACTGCCCACCACCATGTTTGTTTGTTTGTTTGTTTTTCTGGAAGCGCAATTTTCTGTACGTTTCCACAGCCCTAGAATTCTGTTCAGTTTAAACATGTGTAGTCCCTGTGATCATCTAGTGTTTGTTCTTGGATTAAAGAATTAAAGATGGGCCAAAAAAATGAATTTGTCAAATCGAGATTTACCCTGAAAAAACTGGTTAACATTAATCATATATTGATTTCAAATTTACCCTTGCTTTCCATATAAAACCTGCACTGCAGGACATGAACCCGCAAACATATTGCCAGAAGATAGGTGTTTTCCTCTGTTGGAGCATACTTTATTTATATCACATAATTCACTTCAAAAAACCTATTCATCTTCTTGAGTGAACCAGTATTCATTAAATATTGTTCCCCTTCAGTAAGTTCAAGAGTCACAACCCACAAACAGCGGGATATAACATCATGCCTCAGAGAGCTTGAAGAGGTAAGACGTCTGACTTTTTGTGATCTTGACAATGGATGTGGCTGGGGGCCAGCCAATCCAGACAGCTCTCTCTCTCTCTCTCTCTCTCTCTCTCTCTCTCTTAGAGGTGTTCGGCAAAGCCCGGGGCTCCCGACTAGTCCTCCTGAATTATCACGGCCATTGTGCATGTTGAAAGAATGGACAGAGGTTTGCATTCTGTTTGAACACAGATGCTCAGGGGTGATAGTGACGGTCTCGGGAGAGCGACGGCACATGCGACACAGTGGCAACAACTGGGAAAGGTTACGCAAACAAGTCGATGTGCTGATAAAAAAAACAAAACAATAACACTCCGCAACAAATGAGGTGGGAATAACTATGACAGAGTTAACCATACCTCAGAATATGTGCTAATTACCAGTCCTGTGGGTGGTTGTTAGTGGGGAATGTCCACTGCTTATGTGTGCTTATATAAGCAATCAATGGCTTTAATTAGACTATTAGGTGGGATTGAGTCCCAGTAGACCCCTTCCAAGCCTTAAGCAGCCTAGTTGTTTACCTTCCTGATTGCTGAAAGCTCAGCACATTGGGAGGATTGGAGTATTGTAACTACTGACACCATGGTTGGCTGTTTGACTTTACACACAGAGCAGAGGCTACGTCTGACTCAAGGCAACTGTTAGGATGATATCAACTGGCATACAGTCAGACAAGTTGGGCATCACTTTGGCCCAACTGATTGAAATAGCTTAACAACCGCTGAATGGGTTGCCTTGACATTTTATACATTCTTCTTTTATCCTCAGCCGATGAAGCCGATTGACTTTGACGATTCTTTTGGGCCTCCGTGAGGTCAACGCATTTGTTTATGAGTCAAATATCTCAACAACAATTGAATGGATTGCTATTAAAACAGAAACAGAAAGGCCAGAGGAGGATTTGTTTTACCAGCAATATTCAACTGATGCCACCGGCAGGTCAGAACTTTAACCTGTGAAACCAGTAAAATATCTTAACAGAAGTGTAATCATCTCGGATGATAAATCCTTACACCTTTTTCTCAAGCCATACCACGCAGTTGATGTTAGTGCTTAATATGTAGTTTTTAAATTTGGTACATTAGATTCATCATGTCTTTGATACCGTGTCACCTTCTTGTTTATGATCAAACACATGCAAAACTAACGGTATTTTCACGAGCCTCGGTTATTCATTATGTTTAGTGCAAATTATCCTACCTGCTAATCAGCATTTTACTGTAATTGTGTGCATGTTAGCATGCTGATGCTAACATTAATTTAAAAGGCTGCTGTGCCTAATTACATCCCCACAGAGCTGCTAGCATGGCTGCTGACTCTAAAACTAGGCTAGTTCTAACATGACCGGCAACAATATTACAGGTATCAGTAATAAAACCATAAAGCTAAATCTCTATTCATTTATTCATGTTCCTGATAAGCCTCTCCAATATTATGACGGCATTATGTTTCAGATAGTGCACCTCTGCTGTCTGTTCTTTTATTCTGCAAAATTCTTTCTTAACAATCTCCTGAATTTTGCTCCATTTTTCCCCCCAATTTCTTTTTGAGGTGCAGCGTAGCCGAGGTGGCCTTTTCCCTGAACTGCTATAGCTGCCCTGTAGATCCAATAACACTGCGTTTACTGAGCAAAAATGCTGAAAAAACATGATGGCACTTCCCCATCTTCATATTCAATATTCCACATCAGGCAGATTCAATGACCCTTCAGAAGTGAAACGCTGTGAAATAGGAAACGCTAATGCTGGTATAATATCCGCTGCCTTTTATCTTGAAGAGTTTGAGTTTTATATATGCAATGAGGGTCACATGAAGAGGCGTTTTCAGCGCTAGCTTTTATCCTGGAAGGAGATACAGGGGCATGTGGAGAGAAAGACAGACAGAAGTGATGCAGGACAGGTAATGAAGGGGGAAGAGGCGGGAGTAATGGAGGAGGGGGGTATTAGGCTGATTTCATATGAGACAAAGGCAGAGAGCGACACAGAGAGTTCCAGCTGAAGGAGCAAATGAGAGAGAGATAGCGAGAGCGGGGAGGTGGAGGGGAGGGGAGCACTGTTATAACTTCATGCATGTTTAAGCAGAGAGGTAACATGAGTTTAAATGCCCACAGGATGAGGATACCAGAGCTGATGCCAGGTGCAACGCATCTTATGGGTGGAGGAGGGATGGAGCAGCAAAGTCACAATGGGGACTATTTTAAATGACAATAAGAGCAAAAATGCAAAATATTTTTAAAACATTTGACTTGTTTATCAATGAAAAATTATATTTTTTGGCTTTTTCTGCTTCGTAAAAGTGCGAGGTTGTCATGTTAATCTATTTTAACATTAACATTTGTAGCCACTTCAGCAGCATAGCTTTATTAATGGGATGTCCATCAGTCACTAGTCAGCCACTTTTGTCCTGACTTGAAATATCTCAAAAATATGGAATAGATTTTCAATTTTGATCCCCTGTGATTTTTTTTTTTTAACTTTCCCTCATTTCATCATGATGTTGAAATTTGTGGTTTGGAGTAAAATGTCCCAACAATTTAAAATATACAGAATAATTGGCACATTCATTTATTTTGATATGCATTCCTGTCAGGACGAATTCCGTAATGTCAGCGTTTCAGCATCTCCAGTGTCATCATCAGATCTGGTTTTTTTTAAAACGGCTAATAATTTGCTTTATGAGCAAATAACTGCAAAACTAATGCCGTTATGTTTAGTGCTAACTCGTGAATGTTAGCATGCTAAGAAACTAAGCTAAGATGGTCAGCATGGTTAGCATTGACACTGTGGTTGTTTTCAAAACTGCCTACTTCATACATACTGCATACCTTATGTACTACATACTGCACATACTGCATACTAAAGGAACAATCAGTATGCCATCTGTTCACACTGCAGTGGACAGGTAGGTTGCCCAGAATGTATTTTGCACAAAGCAGCAAAGAGTGAGATTACTTTTTTTTTTTCAGTAAACTTTATCAATGAATGCCTAGCCGGGTTTTGGTTGGCATTGCTGTGCATTGCATTGTGGGAAACAGTGGGCGAGGTAGACTGGTATTATGTATACTGGAGACTTTGAATCAGTATACATTTTTTGCAATTGCAATACATTTGCAATTTTTTTTGGCACACTGCAGATTAGAACAGCCTGCGAGTGTGTGTGTGTGTGAGTGTGTGTAAAGCCTGAGAGAAAGCAAGTAACGCTGCAGTGTAGTATGAATCTTTTAGGGTTTTCACGTTCAAAAATTAAGCAATTTGAAGTCACTTTGACCTCGGGCATAATTCACTATTTTCTCATATTTCAGACCAGAGTCAAAAAGACTTTATCATTTCTTTACCATTGAATTGATTGATCCCGAAAGTAATAAACAGATCACTGCTGACAATAATACTTGGTTGCAGTACTAACACATACAATTACACACCTGGGTTATACAGTTTAGATTTACACAAGGCTCAAAATAACTATATTGTGCGCTGTGCCCATACTGTTCTGTCCTTCACCATCTCTCATTGTCGTACACACACTCGCACACAGAGTCCTCTCGTCTCACCAGGGAAAATATCCACTGTCAGTGCGAAAAATGGAGTGGAACAGATGGCATCAGAATGATTGAAACCACCTACAATGGTTCCCACAACTTCCCTATCTTTCTGCCCCACTCTTGCTCATGCTGACGACTTCTCTCTCCACACCCCCCTCCCTGTTCCCGCACTCCTGCCTAGCTACACCCATCGCCTGGATGCATCATCCCCGCCATTTCAATGCCATCCAGGCTCACAGGCCTTGCCAAAGAGGCTCAGGCTCACTGGAAGCCCCATGGTGCTACACAAAGTCAGCCAAGAGGAGAAAAAGAGGAGGGAAGAGTACAAGGAGGAGGAGAAGGGTGGAGAATGAGGACGCAAAAGGTTCTGGTGTTTTCCCTCAACCACTTAGCTGTGTTATTTTTAGCCCATCACACATTTGCTTGAAAATATCAGCGGATTTGTACCTGAGTACATTGAATCACTGCCTCACATGCTCAAATGTCAAATCCTGACACGAACACGCACACATATTTGCATGATCTTTTGCTCCTCAAGCAGCCACCTCATACGTTTTATGAACTATTTCCCCTTCACTTATTTTCTTGTTTTCACCCGCTCCTTGCCCCACCCTGCCGCGTCACACCTCCCCAACACCAGACACCGATTGCTGAGCGCCAGTCATGTAAATGAGATAGTTAGCAGATCAAAGACATGCAGAGATATTTTTAATAGCAGTAGAGGTGTTGATTAGTGTCAGAGAAGAACAGACAAGACAAAGTGCAGGCAGCCTCTATAACACCCCAATGCTTTAGGGCATATGTTGTGTGTGTGAGTGTTGACGCGTGTGTTTATGAGGGAAAGACAAAGCAAGCAAGGAATTGTGCATCTGTGTGAGCACACTCTGTGATAGTCTGTTCATCTATGATACTTCGAGTGTGTACGCCATCAAAGAGTGTCTACCTTCCCTGCGGGAGAACATCGTTAATGCATATACATAGCTCCATATTTCCGACTATAACAGCAATAATGTTGGCAGCGCTGACTTTATGAAGAGGAGATCAGGTGTAGGAGAAAGTGATTACGGGGCATAAACACTGTTACTGATATTGCTTATTGTGAGAAGTAACTGGCATCAAGATGACAGGAGCTGGAGAAGCCGAAGAAGAATGCCGGCAAAATGTTAATCAATTGCTTCGCCGCGGTGACTGTTAGTAGTTAAAGCAGATAACGAGTCGTTCTGATGCATCGAATTGAAGCTCAAATCAGGCTAAGTGTCGGACATGGAGGCATTAAGGTTCCGAATGCGTTTGAAGTCGTTACACTGCAGTATATGACGACGATCTGGCTCCGCCGCGGTTTACATGTATATGCAATTTACATCAACAAAGGAGATTTATTAATATTATTGCTCAAAAGTCTTCTCCCATGTGCAATTGTGGAGTTAATTTCATTTAAGCTTGACATAAAGAAATGTGTGCGGCATTTAAGTTAGACCTCCAAGGCATTGTTTTTTTAATATATACTTTTTTTTTTTTTGCATCACAGTTACGCAACACATGCTATTTGTCTTTCAGAATTCATTCTGAGCGAGACGTGACCCGGGCTCGCTGTCTTTATCTCAATCTAAATTTAATCCAACCTTTAGATAAGGTCTTGGAATAAATAAAAAGCAGTTCAAAGCTGGCATATCAGTGGCTCTTCATTCTGTGTCCAGGGGCTTGCCCGCGTGCTTTTGCCCCGTGTCAGAATTTTCATCTCCCCGTTCTCCCCAGCTGCTTCCCCTCGCACGGCGCTCTCCCTCTCACTCACACAGATGGCAGCGGGGTCGGAGCACTTTAATGAATTTTCAAAGGAGCTGCATTGGCAATATTAAAAGGAGCTCCCAAACTTGAACGCGTCTGACACCGGAGTCACACGCATGCGCAAAATGACAAGAGCACGCACGTATAAAAGGCGAGATCCACCCTCTCTAATACACATAAGAGGATGCAAACACATACAATAAATACTGCACACACACAAACACACACAGAAACACCAATATTAATTTCCCACAAACCAACAACACCCACAAACACAGAGAGAAAATACCCGCTAGTGGACAGTCTTAATTAACTGTATTAGAATGACAGGCACCCTCTGGAAGGTCAAAGGTCAATTTTAATGATGAGCCTACATATGGCAGCCACCGTGTTGCCTTGCAAGGGAAACGAGCACTACTTCTGCTGATCCATCTGTCCCGTGGTAATGACTGCACCTGGCCTCGCACGGGCCAACGCACACAGGTACCGCTGCTTTCAGAAGTGGCTCGGCGCACAGAGAGAAACACAATTAAAAAGCAATAAGCGCGCTTGCATCTCGCCGCCACATTGTTTACTCGTTATGTCTAATTATCTATTTGAGTCAGAGATTTAAAAGACTCCTTTGCAGTGGCTTTTTCGACAGTCAGTGTGAGTGTTTAAGGTGCAATGAGGCCATAAATGACTGTGATCTTGGACCCGATGGATTTCAATTGGAAGTGCCGTCGATTGTCAGGCGTGTCTTCGTGACCTATGTTAATGGTTTTCTTGTTGTGAGAGGCCAGTGTTTGGGAACCTGATTTGTGAGTTAAGAGCTAAGTGTCAAATATCATTACAGCCTCTCTGCTTTTTGCTTCTGCTACTCACTCCAGAGCCCTGGAGGAAGCACTCCAATACAAGTCTCTTTTAGCTGGCCTTGATCGAGCCAGTCGACATACGACTGCCTGTCGGCCTCCCCCAAGCTTCACAAGAGGCTGATATGAAGGGCCAAGCCAGTGCTGCGCTGCTAGAGGCATCAAGGCTATTGCCTGCCCCTCTTTTTATTTCTTCCTTTCTATTCAGTCCCTCCGTCTACTTCTCCCCAGGCAAGAGAGTCTTTATCCCGCCTCTATGTAGCTGAACTCAGGGTCAGAACGCAGCATAGAGCCCATGGGTCTCTGATCTCCCCAACTTCTGATCACTCATCAAGGTCTGCCAGGCAGAATTCTTTAAAAAGCTGCATTTGAAAAGGTTCCTTAAATCCCCTCAGTGCTTTTTTTTTTTTTTTTTTTTTTGAAAA
>JAPZDX010000016.1:8575856-8587751 GCA_029783625.1 Naso annulatus | reverse complement strand
AAAGAAGATGATGAAGTCACGATGAGGAACTTGGACAGGAACATGGACAGGAACATGGACAAAGCACACGGACAAGACGAACTAGCAACAAGAGGAAGGAACACAGGGTATACATACACATGGGGGAAACGAGACACAGGTGAAACACATCAGGGTAATTGGGGACAGGAAGTAAAACTAACAACAATACAAGGGAAGACAGGACTTTCAAAATAAAACAGGAAACCACGACACAACATAGAGACAAGACTACACAAACGCAACTTAACATAATTTCCTTGACATGACATTTTTCATGTAATCAGAATATCATAGCAACAATTTCTGTGCAATAGTGGTCTGGGATTTTAAAAAAATGAAGCACTGCCACAGATCTTTGCGTGTAAACTGTTAATTAAAAATCGAAACTGTGTTTTTGAGAATCGATACAATATTGCAAAACATATCGCGATATCGGTACGTATCGATATTTTCTTAGGTCCCGGCCTCGTCCCAGCAAAAAACCATTTTTAGCCATGCTGTTAACAATTTTAAAATTGCACATTTGGCAAATGTTTGGTGGGGTATCCATTGATATATAGATATAGAGCAGGTACCTTGACTTGTCCATCATCAGCACTTGCAGGTTAAATGAATTTTTAAATTATTTTGTAAAATATCTCATTATCTACTTAACAGGCAAGCACAATATATTCTACCAGCACACAGTCAGTCTCACTTGTCACGTAATAGTGCTTTGTGAGGACGCTCTTGGAATGACTTTTTAAAAACAGTGAGTACTAACCCCAACCTTAACCCTTCGTGTATTGTATCCAATCCTCCTTCCTCATGCACATCATTCACTGTGTTACATAACAACAAAGACCCCAGCCTTGAGCTGTGGAACAATCAGAGGATACTGAAGTGACGTGTTGCTGGAGGCAACTGGATCTGATGACTGGACTGCCAGCAGATTCCCACACACATGATTAGTGTCAGATCGGTGACATCACCCAATGTGATGCCGCAGACATGGGCCAGCTGTTACTGTAGGGAGCCAACTCTCCACCATCACTTGTTTGGTTTAGAGCCATAATTTTATTTTTGGGCACAGACAGCGGGAAGAAGTGGGTGGAAACCAGATGTCCACGTGTCTCTGTCCCGCCACCACTGCCCCGAGGCTATGCCACTGACTACTAAATCACAGAGTTAGTGATTAGCAAAGTTGGAGGAGGAACCAAAGCCCAAACCAATAACTCTCAACATTAAATTCAATGTTTGTCTAGGAGGTGCTGTAAAATGTCCTCTCATATCTTAAAAGAGGTTACAGGGCCCCTGTGGCATTGGCATCTTGCTCCAGGGTTGTTAGGTGGTGTGTGTGATCTGCTCATACACTTCTGTGGATACTTAAACAATGCGATATGTAAGGTTGTTTCAGAAAGCAGCGGTGAGAGAAAAAGCAGACATTACATCTGTCGACAAACAGCGTGAGGTGCTAAATTTGCCTTGGGGAGAACACAAACTTCAGGGGCTAGTGATAACCTGAATAATACATTATACGTGGAAGATCAGAGCATATAGAGGCATTACACAACACACTGGGAAAACTTCTACACTCCCACTTTTGCTGTTGGAAAAACTACTTTTCTAACACATCCACAAGAGCCATGCGTTGGCAACATCTTTAAATTTAGAATTACGAATAACGCCCCCTGAACGTGTGATGAACACTAATTAACAACTTTTCAGCTTGAGAAAACGCAAGTCTCCTGCTTCCTTGCACATTGCATTCCCTTGCTGCTGCTGCAGCACCGGGTGGAGGGGAGGAAAACGGAAAAATGGGACATATTTTTAATGCCTCCTGTAAGATGTTGATTTCTGAACCCTTCTGAAAGTTTAAACCTCCTGTTTACCCCCACTGGCATCTGCTTTCCAGATAAGCCTTCAAGTTCGCCTTGCAACTCCACAAACCCTCTGCAGCGTGTTGTCTTGTGACTGTAGCATGGTTTGCCAAATGCGTTTCAAAAATACCAGTCTATTTTTGACTACTCATCATTAGCAGGGAGCGCTCCATCTTTTATAAATGTTGCTTTTGAAATTCGACCATGTGTTTACTTTAATAGATCTCAGACCGCATTTTAAACCCCATTCACTGTCATTCATGATGAAACAAGGTGTAGAAACAATAAAGGACACATGAAAGTTGCTAGTTACAGGTAATTCACCTTGCTCAAGAGAACGTCTGTGTTTATTTGGTCAGAAATCCCTGAGTGAGTGAGAGAGAGAGAGGGGAGCTGGGAGCCGTTGAGACAAAAATGATAACGAAATGCTGCCTTCGTAGCTTGAATGTTAGTGTGAAGAAGGATTTTTTCAACACGGACGTTCTTTTCAACCAACATTGTACATTTTCAGGTACTTTTTGTAACATTTATTACATATGGACAAAATGTAAACAAACAATATCTCATAGATAAAGCTATTTTGGGAAAAAATGGGTGGGGTTTACTGTATGTAACCTATGTGGCTGATGTTGATGAAAGACAATGACATGTAGTGGCACTGGTATGTTCCTTTAAATCTTTTTTTTTTCCCCTTTTTTTTGACAGAGGAATAGAGGAGAAAGGTATTATTATTATTAAGATTATGATTTCTTAAGATTTAAATAATTAAAGAAAAAAGAGATTGGCTTTTTACTTAGAGGGAAAGAAAAGGTAGTTTAGCATCATGTTTAAACCACAACAGCAAAAAAATCCATTTGTGTCGAAAGGTGGAATACTTCTATCCCTCATTAAATAAAACAAAAGCAAAATATTCTAACTTTTGTTCAATCCAGCAACAAATGACTTAAAGCTGTTTTGAATAAATGACAGGATACTTGATTTTGTCCCTGACTGTGCTGCAGTCAGCACCAGCTGGGTGTAAAGAGAAGGAAGCGAAACCCTGTCATGTCACAGCACTGGGCATCATGCCCGGACCTGCCTGATCTGTGTGATAGATCCACATCGGCTATCTCAAAGCAAGGCCTTAAACTCGGTCGATACCATTTTCTGTTGTGTTTCACACTGCGATCCTGTGACTTTTCAAGCGAATAAAGTGCCACTGTGGCATGTGGAGACAGGAGAAATGCTGAAACTGGACAGGCAGTCTGTGACAATCATCTGACTGTATCATCCTGAGATAAAACTGATGCTTAAAGATATAATCAATGCATTCTTGACCATACGGATTGCACTTGCTGCATACACATTACTGTGCAGTCGTCTGTTGGTGCACAAAGGATCAGTCTTGGAATATTTTGATTGTATCTTGTATTTCTGGGCAACAGCATGTTAACATGTTAAAGCTGGGGTAGGCAGTTTATTTTGGGGCAAAAATTCCAGAATAACCTTTCAGTTTATTGTAATTAAGGTAACCTGAAAAAACACTAGAGTTCAGCACCTCTCCTTGGCTCTGTATTCAGACTTTAGAAAATGAAGACCCTGACAGACGCTTTTCAGCCAATCAGGAGTCACTTCAGAGAGCTCCTATTGGCCGCTCTACGCTGTGTCTTTTAGCTACAGGTGACTTTGCTAAGAGTTGATTGGTTGTTGAAACAAGTAATGTGCCTTTCGTGTTTAAACTGGCCTCTGGGGACTTAACAAGCTGTGCTGTGGACACTGTCACTCGGTTTGAGTCGAGCTGAGACGGACCAGTTCACACCGCTGCAACTTTCTCTGCGACCGTTTTGTCTCGTCGCAAATTCTTGGTGTAAACTGGCCTTAAAAGAGTGAGCGACAGCAAACGAAATAAACTGTGAAATAGAGCAAAACAGGCAGGGGAGTGTGCAGCAGAGAAGAATATTTTGGGGTCGCACACTCCAGCTAGCTTGATTTCCAGACATTTGATTACTTCAGCTTTGACAACAGAACTTTCTAACTTTAGCATTTAGCTGTTTTAGCTGACACGACTGCTAACATGTCATATTACATAGTTTTCTTTGTTTGTTTAAATAAAATGCATTTGCATCCAAAGCTGTACATTTTGTATATTTGTGCTACAGAACTTTAGTACCAAGTATTTTGATAGCATCTCTGATAGTTGTTGTTTTTTTCCCCCAATAGAATATTATCCCAGTTTGAGCTGTGTAATTATCAGTCATTTAACTTGTATTTTATTATGTGCAAAATCCACACAATTATTTTTATATTTATTTGGGTTTTTAGGGTTTTTTTTGTTTGTTTATTTCCATTTTTGTTGACAGGGACAATGCACAGCTTCTTAGCTGCACCAGCGTTAGCTATAAGCTAATTTACATCTGCAGTCGCTGGGCAGGAGACAGAGAGAATGTCTCAATAACAACAAACATTACAGTGTAAAAACAGCTACAAAACAACATGTAATCACTAGACAAAACATCACTCACCTCAGCAACATAACAAAAAATATCAAAACATCACAACATTACATCAATAACAACCAGAGCTCATGAGATTAAGTGCATTCATATGCGATGAGTGCCTGATTGAGTTGATTTTAGCCATAATTTCACGTTAGATTTAAAATCAGCAAAGCTGCTGTGCTCTCTGATATTACGCAGCACTGGATGCTCTAACAGAGAGGGCTGATTTGCCAAACTCAGAGGATCTGCATTTTATCACACAGTCACCCCTGTTGGTCGTCCAAGTCATCTTCTCATTATCTGAGCGTAATGTTACGAACTCTTTTAATGGTGGAGGAGTAAGACCATTAATGACTTTGTACACTAAACAAGCATCAGCAAGGGACACAAAACTTTCAAACATTACTGCTTCTTTGACCAGGATCAACAGTCTCAGCTAATTGTGCCTTTATCTGTCTAATGTTGTCTTGTGTAACTTTTAAAAGAAACTCACTATAAAGTCAAATTAGTGAAATAAGCTGCATTATAAAAGCCACTTTAACTGAACAGCTTTTCTCCGTTATAATATGACACACACAAACGCGTGCAAAATTTGGAGTTATATTGATGCTAAAGAAATTGTGCTAGGGAATTTCAATCGAGGTGTTATCCTCTTATTAGCTGTGCTCACCCAGTGGGCTAAGGCAAACAACTTTGGAGCTTTAATATTGCGCTTCTGCTTAACCACCGCTGGGTGTTGAGTCCCTGCACTGTATTTTCCAAGGCTTGTGAAGATCTAACTGTAGAGTCTCAGAGGTGTATTATTCACAGAAATTGGGCTTACTACCATAGCCCTCATCCAACACTCACTTTAAAAGGTGTGTGCTCATGGTGGAGTGTTCTCTTCTGTTCCTATCACTCTCTCTCATACTCTTTCTTCTGTTCTCTCTCAGTCTGTCTTACAGTAAGCTTTTCTTCTCTTTTTGCCTCTTCTCTTCCTCTCATTTGTGGATTCTCTCTTGTCTACCACATATTTTACCTCTCTAAACTAATTCTCAGACAAGGCCTCCCTAGAACAAAATGCCACCACCATTATTATTCCCTGATTAAATTCCTGTTTGAAAAAAGAAAAACACTCCAGTCACTCAAGCTCTATTAATAAGATTGAGTATCCATGTTTAACACAATCTAATGGATGTGCGAAATAAGCTCCAGCTATTAATGTTTAATGTGTAATTGAATGTTCTACATGGCCAAACTTGTTTACTGGAATAACTGATGTTTCTGATTTCCCATTTGCCTGTAATACAAGAGCGAACGCAGACGGTAGACAAAGATGGAGAGACCCACTTGGCTCTCCTCCGGCAGCTGAAGGTGGGGAGGTCAAGCCACAGATGTTAGAAGTAATTGCCACACTTGAAACCACACTCATCTGATAAGGTTTTAAAAGCTCGTGACAGGCCTTATATTTCAACCACATGCTGCTTTCTGGAGAATTTCAGGACAAATGTGTTGTTGTAAAACTTACATCCCCGTATCTGCAAAAGGCCTCCACACAAGTTCAAAGTAGAGCTTGAAAGGTGCGAGGTTTATATTTTTGTCTTTGTGAGGGTGTGTGTGTGTGTGCGTTTCTCATTTCATCTGTTGGGTTTGGTTTGCGTGTTTACCTGAGAAGAACAGCGGGGTGTGACTGAGGTGGAGAGTGCAGTCTCACGGTCCACTGCACATTAGACATAGCACTGTCTCCAGAGTGAGCCTTCATGCTTTCAATCTTTCTGTCTGTCTGTCTTTCTTGATTTTGCTCTACGCAGGGCTGAATGACACAAGGAAAATATGTAATTGTGTTTACTCTGACCAATAATGTAAAAATGATTCAACTTTTAATTTCTACAATTAAGCTACAGGCCTTTATTTGTAATCTTCGTGATATTAAACAAGATGATCGTAAAAAAGCAACCTCACAGGCTAATACAGACAAAGTCAGTAAATTTGTCTACATTACTAATCAAAAAATGACCAGTTCATCCGTTGAAAAATGCCATTACTGATAAAGCAGCATAGTCTGCAGGTTATGTTTGTAAAGACAAACTGCTGGGAAGACAGTTACAGTAATATAAGTCTGACAACACCTAACAAAACTGTTGACGTTGTGCGCACAAGCTGCTTAAGCTAACATTAGCTTGACACACAGAACACCCAATCTGCTCTGCAGCTGTAAACTCTTAAAGTTACAATTCAGAACATTTACGGTTATGACATTATTTAAGATATGATGTACTTAAAATGTTGGCATTATGAAGAATCTATACAGCGGCTGTCTGTAATTTTCACAGCCTTGGCTAGCTTTGTAATTGTTAGGATACCTGCTAGCTAGGAAGCTAGCAAGTAGCCTAGCAACTGTAAGCTTAACAATGAATCAAATTTAACTTTCTTGATTTTTCAAGAAAAGTCCACTGAGCCATGTGAACTACGTGGCAGTTAAGGTTTTTTTTTTTTTTTCATGTATTATTTTGCCAGGTCACAGAAATAATGTTAATTAGCAACAATAAAATATAATTTATTAGCTATCAAGGCTAATGAACTATAACAATCTCCAGCTTTAACTTTCACTGGGCTTGTTTACACTTGTTTCGATTACAAGTGGCACCATTACCATTTGTAAAATTGCACTCTTTCAATATAATAATAATTACTCATTCAGCAAGAGCTCTCTACTTAACTATGCAATTGTATCATTTTACTGATGCCGCTTATGTTATTCCACGCTTCCCCTCTTTCTGCTCCCCTTCACACCTCAACTCACACCACTGTAGCCAATCAATAATCAATGTGCATGGCTGGCCAAAGACAACTCACTGTTAACAGTGACTGGACAACAGCCAGGCCTTGATCAGCACACACAGAGGACCTCACAGATGTGCTCTCTCACCTGCTGGTTTTGCACAGCTTCACACTCGAGAGGGGGGGACACTTTCCTCTCTCTCCCGCCGCCTCCTTCCACCAGTGTGGCTGCTTAACTACGCTGCCTTGGAGTCATTTAGATTTCTCCCAGGTGGTTCAAAATTTAGTTTGAACTACAGGCGGGTTTAAGCTGATGAATAGCTTTTATTGAACATGAATAAATTTAAGGATTGAGATTAGTCAGCTCCTTCTCTCTGATGATCTGAGTACGCCAGAGGATGTGCTCAGCATTAAGAAAACTGCACCAAAGGAAACAAAATGTGTGCAGCTTCTATTGAAAAGGATATGGAGGGAGGGCCAGTTCTGTGAGCCGGTGGATCAGGATCATTTACACCTGCTTATGAAAGTATCAGTGCATAAGGGAAAGTGGATACGAGTTATCCCAGAGATTGTAGTCAACCATCTTGTTGCATAGCTAAAAATGTGTCTTAAGTTGGTCGTCTCTCTCTCCCAGTTCTTTATCTTTAGCACTTGTGTCCTCAAATCGCTGATGTTGATCTACCCAATCCTTGTCTATAAACTATCCACATTATTTAGCATCTTCAAAGCAAAGCCCGTGTCATCAGATCTCCCCCAATGTGAGTAATATCGCAGCCATTGACCTTCCCATCCTTCAAGCAGCCACCAGCCCGCACATTGATCGATCCGGCTGATGGCCTTGGTGCTAATCTTCCAAGGGAGCAACAGGAGGTGACGGTATTTCACTGTTCAATCTGATGCAATTACCCTCAAAATAAACACATTTTGGATAGCAGCTGACCTTCTGACGAAAGAGGGTGGGTGGGTGGACTGCCTGTGCACTCGTACATGCCCGTGTGAGTGCAGGTATTTATCAATCAGGAAGACATCATAAACCACACAGATCCTGAACAGCAGAATACTTGGTCAGGTTTGTTCATAACGAACCCCCTTTAATGTCCCACAAGGTTAAACACACTCAGTGCAATTTCACCTGCCATCGTCTCACTACTTATTTCTTAATGACTTTTATTTCCAACTCTGGTCTCTTCAGTCCCTTTTACAATAACATGAAGCGTTTACATCATGAAACAAAATCCCCTCTAGGAAGATTATTACAGCGATTAAAATGAATGGGATGTGATGAGATCATCACACGTGCTAAATAGAATAATGAAATGTGCTGTAATTGCTGTGGATTCAAGCAGCGGTATCTGGAGCAGATATGATTCCTCACCTACATACTGAGAGTTGTAAAAGCTTTGTTCGACCTCGGCCGTGCCTTTGCCATCGGGCAAAGACGAGTATCCTTTAAAAACTGTGTCTTCGAAAGGGAAGGGAATCGAGCGGGACAGACTTGGGCATCACTTCACTTTTAAGTATTTCACAACACATTTCTTACAAAGACATCCCTCTAAGCGTCTTTCTTATACACGTCCCAAAACAACAGCGCAACAGACACACACACACATGCACACAAGCAAAATCAATAATCAACTGAAAGGTTATAGAAATGCAAGTTTCAGTGTGGAATCAGACCTTCCTGAGGGCCGGAAAGTAATGTTTGGGTTTATTTTGTGCATTTTTTAATTGGTATATCCAAGAGGTGTCAATACAAAGGTGTCCCCAAGCAATGCTTATGTTTTAGTTTTTAAATGGATACTCCAACAAATATGTATTCAGAGTTACCTATGGCTGTGGGACTCAAAATAGTGCCATAGAGGTAGACGCATCCTGACTTTTGACAAGTATAGATCTATCCAACACTTCCCATGAAGCAGTTAAACCCTGCTTGCTTCCCCAGTGTGTCAGAGAGCTTTTAAAACCCACACTTACATTTTGAGGATTTAAACCCATATCAAGATAACAATAAAAACATGCCTTCAAACTTTGGAAAGCTCCCTGCAAAGCCACAACAGATTATATACAACTGTTTTCACAGCTGAAGTAGCACTCTTCTTGATGACCTGAACTCCATGTGTACTTTCAAAGAGTGCATTTACACTCTGCTGACAGAATATCATCCCAAGAGTTTAGGAGTATTGACTGCATTGCTCAAGGACACTAGAGTAGGACAGACACCTGCTGACATGTGGCCCCAGTCTGGTTTTCCAGCTGATGGGCTGCCTTTCTAACCACTTCCCCAGCCTGCCACTTCCACGAGATAAAATTTGGTGTGAAAGCGTGACAGTTGAAGCTAAATTCGTTTGCAAAATCTACACTCACTTCCCTCTTCCTTGCACCGCGGCTACACATTTGGAAATGAACCCCGTGCACGACTGATTGTGGTGAGATGGGCATCTGCCTGTCCAGATGCACTATAGCGGCCTGTTGTTGGAAAGCTAAAGGGACAGCGACAAGCACTTAGCCGGTCCCTCAGCGACCAGCCCCATTTCCTTCCCCTTATCTAAAGTGACAAGAGAAGTGTTCCAGCCCTCCTATGCCTGAGGCTCAGCCTGCATTATCTCCTAGTGTACCAGCACCAGCAGCTATCTTGTGTCCCTGATTCCCTCCATCTAAAAATATGGCAAAAGGGTGATGGCATTACTAGAAATTCAGGAGTGTGAATCAGCTGTGCTGCATGGATGTTTTTTTCAAACCGACGATCATATCGCAGGTTGATGGACTTGGAGCAAAGCGTGCATAGAGCATGTGGAGATCGGCACGGGTCTATTTTCCTATACATCGTGCCACGTACAGCCCCCCACCTTTCCCACCGAATGACTGTACTTACCGATCCTGTAAAATGTGTGCCGAGAATGCAAAGCGACAAAACATGAACTAAAGCAGGCGCCCTAATGAGATATTGATTGCACACAGTGATGTTTACACTTTTGCCTGTCTAATACTCTCCAAGTCCTCCATAAACAATCGTCCATCTGTTCAGGCACATTCTGAGCTCCGCCGTGCAATTTATATGCGTCTGATGTTTGGACAAATCAACTGTAAGTCTTGATTTGAAGACATAACTAAGACACACACTAACTACATTAAATACTAGTGCATTTTTTACATACTTTTCCCACTGTATATACTCCCATTCTTGGAGAGTGGACCAAAGCAAGCTAAAATAACTCAATGAATATGCATCATTTTTAAGCAGTTTCATGTTGACTTACTTTACCGTGGCACATCTGAATTTGACACTTCACGTAAGCAGCACAAATTGCACCCAAACAAACACATGAAAATGCATGAATTTTATCTGTTTTGACAATTCTGAAGCGCAAATGCTACAAGCTGAAAAAATAGTTTCTCCTTGAGAGACAAGACGGAGAAAACCTCAGCAATTACATCTGAGCTCCCACCCTCTTTTTTTTTTTTTTTTCCTTACTCCTAAGCACCAAATGGTCCCATCCCCCCCTTTTTTTGTGCTCAATTAAACAGTGTATTAATTGCGAAAAAGCCCCAGGGAATCAAGTCATTCGGATAGTATTCATTAGCCTGGCTCATTTTTTATAGCCGCTGAATGCAAATCAGCAAATGACTCAAACAAATTTTTGTTCTAGACAACAAAGGAATGCTCAACTCGAGCTCCCTGTTGTTTGTGCAATGACTCTGTATGCCGCCGCCTAAAGTAAGGGCTGAGAGCTCCCATATAATGAACCTGGGAAGCTACTCTTCGCGCAAAATCAATAGTGACGAGCTCCTTTAAAACTCTCAACTTTTAGCCTTTGATGCTCGAGAATACATTACCGCCGTTAACTTGGGCTCCCGTCCAGGCAATAAGCATGCAGCTCACTCTCAAGGCTCCATTTGCCCTCATCCCCGCACAGACTTGAACCATTACTATTACAATTACAGTGTACACCACAGCTGTAGTCTGCTGGTTCCTTTATTTATCACCTGGATCATTCCCACTCAGCAAATCCAGTGTTAGAGTTTTTATTAAGGGTCATCGATAAATCTGGGGACTGGGCGTGAAGTAAGAAGCTGCTGGGAAAGATTTGATGTGTGTGTAATGCTCTATGCATTTTAAGCACTTCGTCACTGCGCAACGACGCTCACACAGTAACCCCTTCGGACCCACCCATGCATGCGCATATCACTTTATCTTCATGGATACGTTAATTCCCAAATAAACCAGCTTTGCACATTGACGTTACAGTGATTATGATGGTAATTGGGCTGGAAAATACAGATTTTAAAGCCTGCTTGCATGTTTGTGAACGCACAAATGCTGCATGGGTTGTGAAGAGTGTTAAGAAACTGTTGAGAAATGCTTCGCCTTTGCTTTTGGCCCAGTGAACTCCACAAAAGCATCAAAGCAGGCATGAATTTAAATACATCCTGCCATAGGCTGCCCCGTGCCTCTGTGCTCATATTTAAAGTCATACTGTGTCACTCTCACTGTCAGGTGCAGGGAGACTCAGTACTTCAGTGCTTTATGGCCTCTGCATGCATGTGTTTCTGTGTGTCCTTTCCACTATGTCACTGTTGCATGCTGGGCTATAATCACATATGTGCTGGGCTTGTTAAATACTTCTCCGCTCTCTCTCCTCGCAGCCTTAAATTGCAAATGTGAGGAATTAAGTCTGAAGCAAATAGGTTGGATTCCCACCTCACTGTCAGCTGTAACTAATTGGCAGCATATTGTGCTCAGCGAGGACTAGCAAAAAAAAAAAAAAAAAAAAAAAAAA
>JAPZDX010000016.1:8564079-8574079 GCA_029783625.1 Naso annulatus | reverse complement strand
GCGGAAAAGTAGCAGAAGCACAAACAAGAAAAGAGCGTAGTACTATTACACTTCTGTTTCCCATTCACTTTAACTGAAATCTGAACAGTGGACAAATCTCTGGCCAGTTCTCTCAGATTCACGGATGAGATTTTGTTTTTCTCCATCTTTGACGAGAGGATGGCCTCGACTGACCAACAGGATCACAGATGCTCTGTTATTATCCTAGCTGGTTTCCCCTTTCACATTTCCTGTAACCTGTGGCATCTCTCCCATACACTGTTTACAGTTTGTTTACAGTTTTTTGTTGCTCTGATCAATAAATATTTGTTCGCTGCTTCAGAAATATGATGTTACATCCTTTCAGGGCAGAGTTGGGGCAAATTTCATTAGACGGAAATGTCATGTGGCAGCCGCTTAAATTCAGGCAGTGCTATGAAGTTGAGATCGTAAAAACTGATTGTCATCAGTTGTGTCATTCATACCTCACAAAAATGTTGTTTTGTTCAAACGTACGGCAATCAGCTGACCGGCAGCAGCCAATCATATAGCATCAGGTGCAGGCACTGTCTTCACTGAATATGTTTTAACATAAAAAGCACAAAAAGCAAAGGTGTCAATATTACAATGAATGATGTTTTAAATTTAATTAAGTTGCTTTATTATCAGGGTGCTGTGCTTTCACACTGGTATAGGGGACACTTAAATGGAATGAAGCCTTTGTTAAACTGTTAATGTTATTAGTTAAAAAAAAAGTCGGTAACACTTTAATTAAAACATCCATCTATAATGCATTATGAACATACTTATAATGCATTATAATGTGCCATAGTGCTGTATAGTAATCATAGTTATAAGCAAGATTAGGGTTAACCCTAACTCTAACCATAACCTCATATAATGAATTGTAAGTGTGTTCATAATGTGTTATAATGGATTATAGAGACAGGCTTCATAGAAAATGTTACCAAAAAGTCAAAACTCAAAGCATTGCTGTGAAAAAGGTCTGTTGTAACATGACTCACTATTATTTACTGATTGTCCCATCGCAGACCTGCAAGCATTTGTGTATTTTTAACCTTGATCATCCTCAACTTTTGTTAAATGTTTTAGTTGCCTAACCCCACCTACACCGTAATCACATGTTTCTTTGGCATTCAGTCTTCAACTCTACCATAGCTGAGAAGCACAAGTGTTTCAGAAATGTTGTCACTGACCATAACTCGCAGTACTGTAGAATGATCTTGTATTGAGTCTTGTCACGTGACATATATAGCTCTGTTTGGAGATCAAATCGAGTCTGCTCATGAATAAAAGACAAAATGTCCCACCATCAGCCCCCAGAGGCTGAATCTGGACCGAAGTGATTTGAATCTACTGAGCAATCGAGGACAAGCTATGACAGTAAAACATCGATCTATCATCTACAACATTAGAATAAAGACAAATCTTATTGGACACTTTTAGCGTTTCAAAGCAAAGATGGACACAGATCACCCATTTTGAAGGAATCATATCTCAGCAGACACAGATAAGGCCTGTACAGTGCACTTTCATGTGGCTACATCACTGGAAATTCATAGGCACTCTTAATTGATTAATATAAAAAACAAACTTAAACACTGGTAGTGAGGACAGGAGCATCACAAATGTCATAACCAGGAAGAAAACAGCATGAGAGACAAAACAAAGGGGGAAATAAGTGACAAGTAGACGATGCATATGTGAAAAAAAAAAAAAAAAAAAAAAAAAAGGGAAAGACGCGAAGGAAACAGTCATCTTTGGAGCGTGAGAATGAACCAAACTCTAAGTAAGACAAGCTGACAATGAAGATGAGACTATTCCCATGCGTCCCCTCTCACATTTCTGTTTTAATTTAGTGTTGTGAAGCTTTAAATGTTGAACTGAATCACTTTCATGAACAAAAAGATGCTAATTTTAGCTACGAAATGACAGAAACATCTTAAACCGGCATCTGAGTATTTGAAATATCCCTCTCAATTAACCATATGTGTGTGTGCTGGCACATCTACACTGTGATAACACAACAATATGTAGCATGCATAGATAATAGCTGTATTATGTGGTGAGACATCTGTGTTTGCGCATTCATGCATCAAAAATGCATGCATCTGTGGAGATTGGAGGCCTCTATATATTTAAACAGATGCATGCTGCTCGTGGCCTGTTGATTGCATAAAGGGATGCTTGTACCCAGCAGTGATATGTGTGAGATTATGTCTGTGCTGCAGAGCCCTTAAGTGTTAGAGGGTAATGCGTGTTGGATCTCATGTGGGAGGAAAGCTATTTATACAGATTATAACTGTGAATAAGGTGTAGAGGGGGGATGTACAGTCGTGTATGTAAGACTGAAATGAGTGAAATGACACCGTCTGTAAAAACCCAGTTTTAATTTATTCGTTATAAGGCACAAAAAAAAAAAAAAAAAAAACTGGTTCCAGCTTTTCAACTGGGAATGTTAGGTGGTTTTTCATTGTGTTCTGTAAAATGTTTTTTTTTTTTTTTTTGGTAAAACTGTTATGTCTTATTTTCTGAGAGGACTTTATAAACATCCTATAAAAAGAAAGTGATCAGCAGATGTTTCAATAACAAAAATGACTTTGAAGTTTTTGGGTTGGGATAGTTAGGCAGTGTTGTCATTGTTTTATGGTTCTTTCATCAATCTCGTAGAGATCACTTGATGTTTCAATTCAGAATTTGCGGAGCTAATGCTTTAACATCATCAGTATTTACTTTATTCATGTGCTTGGGAACTTTGTTATCTTGGATTATTGGAGTGTAATGGAAGAACTTGCACCTAATTAGAGAATCTGTTACCGTTAAATTACAGTCATTTACCTACAATGTCACTTGAGAATCTCTCTACACATATCAGTACATAAATGCAGAATTGAGCAGGTTTTGCTACTACATAAGTAAGCAGTTTGTATACGGAGGAAAAGATGGGAAACACACTGGCCGACATGTAATCTCAAAGCCCATCATCCTGTGGATGATTTAGTTTTTTATCAGCTTTTACCTTTTTTTTTTTCTTTAAATTTAACTGCACTCTGTTTAGCAATTTGCTACGATTTTATCCGATTCATTTTACTGTCTCAAGTTGCTAATGACCAGTGCACAGAGGTAAAGTCTTGGCCCAGATACCTGTAAACTTTTATCCAGACACCTCCTGGATACTCCTGAAGCCTTGAGACTGAAAGTCACTCAAATTGGCCTTTGCCCCTTTGGCTAAGTCGTCCTCTGGAGACAACCAAGACCTTTATGGCTGTAGAGCTGTGCAGAGAAATTGCTGGGTTCATAATATGCAGTAGTACTGGGTGTCCTGTGCAATCATCTGTCATGTGCAAGGACTGTGAACACATGAGATAAAGGCATCCTTTAAAGCTCTGAGGATGTTAGGAATCCTCTAAGAAGCTACTTGTGCATTTTAGTTTTGGACAATTTTTTTCCTTGAAGAAGTGCATTTGCAATTTGAGCGCACACCGTGTGTGGCCCTCAAGACTTATGAAAAATATGATACACAGCTCTCAGTTTAGTGTGATACAATGAAAACTGGGTGCCGGATCCTCAAAGTAGTCAATAATGCAAAAGAAAGAATAGGACAATTGGCAAAAGTGTACTTTTTAACTGCTGGACAGACTCAAGCTGTGATTAAAATGCAACGCCACTGATGATTTATCATCATAAATGTGAATGGAACATTTATGTCTACAGGTCGTGGTTCTTGTATGCCATGCCGAGGTGGCAAAAGATGCAAAAACTCCTCTTCAAAAGGCACAGACACTCCTTTAACACCCTCGCTCCTAATGGGTTGACTTAACAAATTTCATTTGCTTGTTTCTTATGAAGTGAACATAATTTGTTTTTAGATCCTACTTATTGCTTTCTATAAATTGTTTTATGTCAAGATCCAACATTGCTCGTGGCTCCCAATGCTAGGATGGAACTAATTTGCCAGTTAGAGAAATCTATAATTAATCCCACCTGTGTCGATTTAATGTGGGAATGCCAGTGCAAATGCTAAAGAAGGGCAGCTTGCCCAAAACGTCTGTGCGGCAATTAAAAATTAAATTTGATGTGCTGTCCTTGTCTTTAATTCTCAATAAGATGCCTTACATGTAACATGTAATGCGATGAAAAGCTAATATTGTCCATAAACAAAGGCATGAACTTGATTCTGATTGAAGATTTACTGAAATCACAGAGTTTTATGCTTGTTAGAAAGAATTAGGCAGCTCCTTTTCATATTTATTCGAAACTGGCCACTGTGCCAGCAGTGGTTACGGCTCTACCTGTCATTTTACTCATAGACAGCGACAGCGTAAATTGGCAATTACAAAATGTCAGTAATCAAAGCACAAATCGTATTTGTCACAGGCTTGCAAAATACAGATGGTTGTAGAAAAACACAGGGGTCCCTTAGTTAAAGTGTGACTTTAGGGAACACAAAGCTCCGACTACATTATGTTTTAGGTACTGATGACAACTTACATGTAACAGAACATCAGATTTTTTCCAGTTTGTTTAATTTACATACTATATATGTGTCACATTGTTTGGATTAGGATCAGTCCTGCAATACTTAACAGAAATGTCTTTTAGAGGAAGTAGGACTTTTTCAGTCACTTTCAGCATCTTTTAGCATCTACAGTTTATTTTAGATTACAGACGAACAGATTCACAACTGTTCTTTGTGGTTCATCCAGAGTGATTGTTTGGGCCCTCTACTTATAGACGATTCCCAGCTGTTCTAGCCGGTCCGTTTAATCCATGTTTGCTGAATATTGCAACAATCAAATCAAATTATGTCCAAAGAAAACTGAGTTGTATAAAACACCCACAAAAATTACTTCTTCTTTTTTTTATGGAAAAGAAACAGTTGTACATTTTAAATTAATATTGTAATTTTATGCTAACTCGCTTTCAGAGTTGGATGACAAAAGTAACAAATATAATGTCTATGCATTATCTACAAAACTACAGAATTGAGTCATTAGCTTAGCTTAGCACAAAGACTGAAAGATGGTGGGGGAAAAGTTAGCCTAGCTCTCTTGCTCACTCTCTCTCAAGCATGCTAAGTAACACAATGCTTTACATAGTTAAAAGCCACAGAGCCAAACATGGTCATCCATCCCTCTCCTATTCATGCACACGTTCACAGAATCATGGCAGCCAAGTACAAGGATGCCGGCCTGACCATTGGTGTCTCGCCCGAGGATTTTTCCACTTGTAAAAAAACAAGAGGTGGGGATCACACACGCTCCATCTTCTGTGCCACACCTGCCCCACATTACATCAGTTTCATCCATGCAACATGAGCTTTAGAGGTGCTGCTTGGTATATTTCTAAATTTTGAACAGTTCGGTAAACCGTTTCTCCCCACTTCCAGTGTGCATGCTAAGCTAGGCCACTCCTCTGCTCGCCTGTAGCTTCATATTTAATGCACAGACATGAGGGAGTTTTCATCTTCTCATCTAACTCGTGCAAAGAGTTCCCCCTCCAAGTCCATTTCCCCAAATGTCAATCAATTCCTTTTAGATGCCAAGCCATCTTCAGACATGACTTAAAGTCTCTGATGACTCTTGTGTGAACATTCATATAATCTCAGAACATGGCGCTCTTTGTTCATAACAAAAGCTTCTTTAGCTGACAATGAGGGAAAAGCAGATTCTTAACCATGAAAAGGACTCTAAGTTTGGTTGTGTTTGGTTGTTTTTAGAGGAATCCTGCCTTCATGAGAAAAGTACAGCAAAGTATTACAGAACCGTCTACCGTGGTTGGTCTTTTTCCTGTTGTTTTTTGCAATTTATTTGAAGCGAAGTTAATATCCCATTCATGACTTGACTTCTCTGTGCGAAGCCACATTCTTGCTTTTTTCTACGGCATCTTCACTTTTCAGTAATGTAAAATTCATTTGTCTGCAAAGCTCTGACACACCTAAAAGCACCTGGGAAAAAAAAAAAAACTGTCCAGACACAACACACACACGCGCACATAAACACATGCCTATTGACGAGAAAAACAGCAGCAGCACTATCGGCAAAGCCATTTTTAATGAGCCTCTTCCCCTCTCCATCTATCAGAATGGAATTAGGACAGCACTCAACGACTGAGGAGACTGAAGCTGGGAGAATGGGGGCAAGTGGCAGAAGGGAAAAAGTCTTCATTAAGGACAGTGAAGTGGAGGTAGGAGGAGGAAGAGAAGGGAAAAAAAAAAGGAGGGAGAGGGACTTAAGTGTTCCAGAAATGTGTCTCCCCTCCTCGCTCTGCCACCTAATCAGGCAGACAAAGTTATGCCGGTCAGAGCGTTTGTTATTCCAGCTAATCCCTCATCACAGTATTTCATCAGGTTTGGCATTTGGCTATCTGCATTAATTAGATGTGCGAATGGACACAGCGTTAATAACCGACACCACGCAGATAATGAGAAATCGCCTGTGCAGCCGTATCCTCTCGCCATCGCACGCTTTGTCAGCACTGATACCTCTGTGCTTGAAACACTGCGTCGTGTTTACCTGCGCCGGATTTCATTTATTGATGATTCAGGCTGTTTTTAGTGCCAGTGGCGATAATGTACTGTCTGCACTTTGGGAGATAAGTGTGTTCTGGCGCGATAGTTTGGACTTGTTCGGAATGTCTCTCCTTCTGTATTCTCCTCTATTTTTATCTCGGCTCTCCTTCCAATATTTTTCTTCCGCTCGCCCCTTTTTTCTTTTATCCCACATTTCTCCTCACTCCCCTCGCCCATTCTCTCCCATTCACTCTTTCTCTATCTCACCTGTCTTTCTCAGTTTTTTTCAAGAGCCTCCCAGAGGAGAGTAAGTCCTATCTCTCTTTTGCACACTTGCCTCACTTTTAGACTGGCTTCTCCCTCCCCAACTCCCCTACCTCATCCATATTAACACCAGGTGAATGGCCCCTCTCCCTAATATTCATTCACACTATTTCCCTTCTTCTTGACTGCCTCCCCTTCTCTGCCTGTTTTTCTCTCTCACTGTTTACACACTACACTTTAATATTCTGCCATCCATCCTCTCTCTCAGCGTTTTGTCTTCCCCTCCCTCCCTCGCCGTCGTCCGCCCCTTCCTCCTCTACTTTCTCGCTTCTGACAGTGACGCGACTTTCTCTTTAGTATTCTGTAAGTCGTCGCTGAGTGTATGCTGATGCGCCACACTCCGTCACAGGTCTTGGATCAGCCGCAATCATGGATGGCATGATGTCTTTGACCTTACCGTCCTTTTTGATGTAAATGCACGTTGCTCATGATATCTCAAGCTAAAACAATCCTTTGTAATTTGCTTCAACTTTCATTTTCGCATCCTTTGAGCCTTTCATTTCCACTCCATTTCTTTCCTTTATTCTTTCTCTCTCCGTGCTGCTCTCTTGAAAGCAGAATCCTTTATCACACAAGGCATGTTGACTAAGAACACATTCTTATTTACAGAAACAACCTTGGGGAGTAGTTGCAGAGAGAGGCAGGGTGATATTCATTCACACCTGGGAGCTGCCCAGAATTGTGCTGTTTGCCACCAGGAAGAAAGACTGAAGTGGTCAGAGTGCCTTGCGAAAGTAGACTTGAATAAACTAGAAAGAGTTCTCAGGACATCTTGAGATTCTGTCCATTTCTGCTTCACTCTTTCACCTTTTTTTTTTAACACTTCCCTCGACCGGTCCTCTGTCGCCTTTACATTTGCTTCTCTCCCCGTATTTCCCATCTGTCCCTCACTGTCACACATCAGGAGTGTGTCAGGGAGGATTCGGAATATGTCAGAGCGCCGTCTGGTCACTCCGAGGTCTCTTTTAACCCCCTGTCATCTGTTGAAAGTATCCTTTCCATCTCCCTCTTCGTCTTCCGGCCTCCCCTGCCGTCATCGCAAACAACAGATTACGCCTTTGAGCAATTCCATCAAGTTTTTTTCTGGCCTAATGATTCTTGTCATGGTGCGGAGCTGAAAATTGAGGCACTCACAGATCCCTGGTGTAACAGAGTCTTTATCTTTCAACTTGCAAATCTCTGAAGCTCCTTAAGTCCTCTCTTTGGAGAGTCAGCCAAGTCGACCAAGTCGTCATTATTTTGTGCACACTGCCATGATCTTACTATCATTAAAATGTGTCCCTTACAGAGACATCAAGGATGTGAAATCTCTTGCTGAGAAGAAGGATGGAATACACCGTGTGTGCATCTGCAGGCACTTGCACTCTTATTTATTCATATGTTTTCATACACTTATTTACTTTCCTCTCTATTTTGAAAAAAAAAAAAAAAGATTCAAAAGGAATGAGTGCTCAATAAGCACAAGCCATGAGTAAAATATTCAACGGTGCCCTATTTACAAAGGCTGGAGAGTTTCTTCCCCACTGCTATCACATGTTTGTCATGTGATATAAAAAGAGATGCAGCGGCAAACTCCAGAGACCTCATCCACAGATATTATGCGCCAAGCTGAATCTTTTTATAGCAACTGTAAACACATTAGTTTACTGCATTAAAATTAGCCCAAAACTTAGGCAGCTGTAAAGTTTTTGCACGTAGGATGAGCCATGACTTCGTTTAAAAAGGTGGAGGAAGCGTCTTGAGTTTGTCCTTTGGGTGAAGGCTGGGATGTTCGGAGAGTACAGTAGAGGAGGGCCTCTTTGTACTTATGCAAAAATTTAAAGTGCTTCCACACCTGTGTGGAAAAAGGAGTGCAGATGTGTGTGTCTGTTTGTGCGTGTGTGCGCATGTGCGCGTGCACGTTTTCGGCTGAGCTGCCAGACGGCTGCTATCTTCGTGAGTCAGACAGGCAGGGAAGCTGGCGAGGCACGAAGATCATTTGAAGTGCTATTCTCTCCTGAACGTTCGATCCGCCCTGAGGAAATTTGTCATGTTTTTCCACCTTTCTGATTCCTGCACGCTGAGGGTGAGGGGAAGAGTATATGTTCCAATTTGCTGTGGACATCTCAATACACACACACACACAGGTTTGTGTAGTAGACCGGTAAAGGTAACTAAGAAATTTGTTTGACCTTGCTGTGAAATCCTTTTCTCTACTAATTCTCTTCCTGTTTTGAGACAGTAGTTGGGTGAGCAGTAGCCTAATTCTTGACAGGACCTACTTCATCATCTTCCCACCCATCCCCTGGTTATTCTGAGCTTTGTTCTGCCTTTTGCCAAAGATCTGTTTTTCTTTCTTTTATCTCCTACACAGTCTACCTTTCATTCAGGGCCTCTTTCATCCACTGATAGATAACCCTATGTATATTTCTTTCATATTTTCTGCAACTTTTAGGTACATGTAGCTTCAATATGGCTGTTTATTAGGCACGATCAAGATCTTGAGACTCTTCTGTTTGCACACAGAGGGCAAGAAACACATACAATTCCAATGAACTGTAGATAGGCACATTGTCGATTTCAATCACACCTACGAAGCCCCAGAACTTCACTCCTGTACTTGGAACTAACAGTCTGACCCCAAGGGAACAAATTCACACACACAACCTCGCAAATGTCAAAGAAACCCACCAATACGCTCTTTGTTGTACTATAGACCTGCCATGCGTTCTGAGAGTGACATCTTACTGCAAAATTCTGTTTTGTGTATCAATTACCCACCCTTAGACGTCACCCATAAACATAATCCAAGTCTTTTCTATCGTATTGTGTGCTCAGTACTTTCAAAACAGCTTTAAGCTAGAAAGCTACTAAATCCAACATATCTGAACCAATGTTTTGTGTCGTGGGTTACGGTTATTCTAAATGTTGGTGAACTCTGGCTCGAATAAATATGGTTCTGTCAAAAACTTCAGAAACTTACACGCTTACATGTTCTTGATAACTTATTAGAACTTTGTAGAAAAAGTACATAAGGATAAGCAAATGAAAATAGCTGATGCAGAGAGAGAGAGGAGTTTCTGCATTTTTTATTTAAACCGGAGTTCACCAAAAGCGTTACTTGCAACACAAAACATTGGATAAGATGTATTGAAATCAGTAGATTTCTAGCAGAAATAAATGTTT
>JAPZDX010000016.1:8551049-8563979 GCA_029783625.1 Naso annulatus | reverse complement strand
AAACATTGGATCAGATGTATTGAAATCAGTAGATTTCTAGCAGAAATAAAGGTTTTAGAAGTATTGAGCTGATAAAGAAGACTTGGATTATACCACACAAAGCTGTTGAGAGGTTTATGTGGATGTTTTCAGATAGTTTGGATGCTTTCAAGAGTGTACCTCCATAGACTACCTGTGCTCAGTATTGAAATCAGATGTGTACCTTGGAGGAACGCTGGAAGGAAAGATAATATTCTTTAATTTAAGACATCTAAGGGTGAGTAATTGATTTACAAAACAAAATTTTGCGATAAAATATCATTTCAAGCCTCTGAGACTGTGGGCTCTTCAAGTATGAAGACTGCTGTTTGGTCTGTGGGTCAAAGGCATATGGACTAGTTGAGCGAGCTCCTCATAGACTGCACTTGGGAGTCAGGAAATGGCAACTCAGATTCTAAAGATGACCAAGCAATGTAAGTTACAAACACTTCCCTCTTAGAAGTTTCTGATCGCACTTTGTATGTACAAATACAGCCAAAGGAAACCCTAAATTTTATGTGAATAATGCATACTTTTCTAAAAACCTTTATCTTCACTGTCGCCCATTAAACTGTCACCTAGATGATGCAAATGACCACGCTCCTTTGAAAAAGCAATGCAGTGAATTGTTTTTTCCTTTTGTTGTCATATCATAGTCCCAAGTCCAAAGTTATGGACTAATTAACAATTAGTCCATAACTTCTTATTGCTTTTAAACATGGTTAACAGCAATAGGCCTCTTTTGCTGCATATGAAGCTGAAGCAATAAACTTGGCATGGGTGCTGAAAATGTAGGCATACTGGATATTCTTTATGGCTCTTTAAACTTGTGCTTAGACCTGGATACGATCACCAGACAGTTTCAGTCTGAGGAGAGGGTAAGTAGATAATGCATTTTTTCTCACTGGAACTCGTACTATAACTTGAAAAATCATCTTATAAAGTACAGGATTTGGTGTTTTATCTGTCTGAGAGAGACTGCGATGTGTGCTGCTGCTATGATCCATATGGCTGGTAGCTGACAGCTCATTAGGCCTTGTTTTTTGCATCTGAAATACACACTCTTAATAAATTAATTTCTTTATACTGAAAGCCTGTCCTCCTTCCGTTTTTTTCTCCTAGACAGGGCCTTTCGATATTGTTTTTTTTTTAAAGCACCAGACATTTTTATTCAATATTTAGATACAAAACGGGAAGTGAAACAGTGGTACGGGAACATTAGCAATGCCATGACTCTCCTTGCTCCAAGCCCTCTCCGAATGGTAAGGGTAAAATCATTACCTTCCATTTGTGTAACATACCTGCATCTGTGAGCGAGTCAGAGGGATAATTATGCACTGTCTATCCCTAACAGTGAGGCAGGGAAGGGAAGGGAGGGTTAAATAACTCATTGAAACATAAATGTGTAAATAGAGGAGAATATCGCATGATGCGTGGGTGCGCACAGCAAGCGCACTTACACACTTTCTCACACACAGTCGACTTATGATGGAGGAGCCGTAGGGATGATCATTACGCACTGTGGCAGTCCCAAAAACTCATACAAATAAGTTACAAGAGAGCTTAAGCACATGACAGCTTGCAGTGCCAGTGTGTGTCTGTGTCTGTGCTTGTGTGTGCTTGTGTGCATATAATGTGCCCAAAGCTTACAGTGTGTCACTGGTCATCAACAACATTCATGACTGATTGAGTTAGAGGAAATTCGGACATATCGCACAGACAGAGCCGAATAAAAGTAAACAGCTGGGTTCATGATGCTGCTGTATCGATGTCTTTCACAGGCATCCTTCTGAGGAGAGCTGTGTTTATACCGGCGCGATTGCTTCACACGACCAGAGAGTCAAACACTGTTTTTGTTCAAGGCTTCCTCTCGGATAGCCCTTTTATTGTTTATTATTTTTCCAAATGTCTACCGATTTTCATTAAAAGATTTTTCAAGCTTAAATTGATGTAAGTTGCGGTAATGAAGATGCTCAGAGACTTTCTATTTTTCCTCATCACAGAAAGCCATACCTCTCAAATTATCTTAAAATTAAAGCCTTTGGTGGGGTTCATTAGGAACTCAGTCTAATCAGCACTGCTGTGCCGGACAGTTCTCTGCAGGGTGGGGCAACACGAAAGAAGTGATAACAGCGCCAGGGGTTAAGAAGTCTAACGTCCCTGCTCCTAACCCTCCAAACACATTCCAGGATTGCAGGCACAGAAATTTTCCTTGTATAAATCTCTTTTTGCACCTTGTGATCATCTCTCCTCATTTTAACTCTTCAGTTCCCTTTTCCGTCCATGTTCTCCCCCTCTATCCAACAATATCCACTCAAGGCTTACAGCATATGCTGAGGAAAGCTCTCGTCATTCCTTCTGAAATTAATACCTTTTATTTCACTGGTTAATTAAAGCAACTTTATCTCACATTATTAACATGACTCTTTTGAGATCCATCAAATCCTCCTGGCTGGTAAGAAAGAATGAGGCCGAAAGGGGAAGACAGTACGAGAGTGAAAGAGAGACATAGGTGGCACTAGAGAGATAGAAGCGAAGGAAGAGAGTGAGAACATATTGTGTAAAGACGGGGAGCCTCAAGAGTGATTCAGCCATTGTTACTCACACCCTTCTTTTTTGCAAGAGGGCTCATGTCATGAGTATTTTAAGTGCTCTCCATTCTGTTGTTCTCCTTTAATCCTGTTAGATAACTTTCTTCCTCCCTTCTCCTTCTGTGTCTTTCTTTCTATTTCTCCTCTTTCCTCCTCCTCCTCCGCTCCCCCGCTGCCCACTCAGCAAACGGCGAGTCTTATGCTCTCTGCCACAAAAGAGGCTTGAGTGTGCCTAAACAAGGTAGAAAAAGGAAAAGGGAGAGGAAGTGAGAGCAGGAGGGAGAGGGAGAGCGTGGGAGAGGGAAGATGACAAAGATGTGGCGGTACTGGTAGGCGTTGGAGAAATCTGTTGGCCGGCGCAGGCTCATTTGTTATGAGGAGGGATGAGTGTGGACGAGAGCCAAGACAGTGGCGAGTGAGTTGTGAAGTGGAGCCTGCACACAGCTTGTAGCTAAAAGGAGCCGGGATGGAGTTTGGGTTTGTTTGAAATGCAAGTGAGTCAGAAGATATTGCAAAATTTAAATTTTGCTATCTGGAAAAGCTGCCAAAGACAGCAACATCTGAATATGTGTCAATACTTTGGACAACAGACAGAATATAGACTGAAACACATACTCATGGTTCATGCACACACACGACTCGCAGAAAGAATGTGTGTTCGCATAAAAAAGCTTTTTGTAACCACAAAAAAAAAAGAGCCTCCTTTTCCCATTCTCTGCCTTTTTAGTGTCTCATGATAAGAGGTTGAATCATGCTGGATTCACACTTGTATGCCAAACAATCTGTGATGCAATGTTTCAAACCTGCCTTGTAACCACCATGCAAAAAAACCAGCAATCCTCCATCGACCTCACTGGAGCTGCTTCTACTTCACAAGAAATACATTTCCCACAAGCCCCTTGTCCCCCCAGCCCATCATTTACATGAGGACAATTACAAATGAGGCAGTTGTAGAGCAGCAGCCCGGCACTGTAGTGCATTTGCCAAGACCAGGTAGCCACTTAGCGCAGGTGAGGTGGGGCAGCTACGCTCCTGCAGCTCCTTGCATGGGAAAAATGGGTCACAAGAGCAGAGGAAGAATTTGCCAGACCAATAGCACAGACAAGTGGTGAAAGGTTGGAATTGCGAGAAAGCAGTGGGGGCAAATCTTTGATGTGCTATGTGAATTTGAGAGTCTGTTTAAGGAATATTCACTCAAATGCAACAACTATAATTTCAGCTATCACCAAAAGTGGATAATTCCCTTTGATACATGGTGTGCGCAATCACTACCCCTCACTTGAACAAGCCTAACCTTCCCATTCACAGTCCGACCACCAGATTTACTTACAGATTCCACTCCTCCTCTCACTGCCAGAGAAATTAATTCAACACAAAGAGGAGGTAGGTGGGGCAGACACTTGTGCCGGGAGGAATTTGCATGACCCAAAAATGCCCTGCCTCTCCTCCGACTCCATAAATCAAAGGGATAGAGAGAATCCCCTGACGCCTCCATTCTTTGTCCTCAAAGGTGATAAATTGATCCCTGGTTGGCTAATAAGTGGAGGCACAGGGCGGCCCAAACTTACCCGAGATTTATGCGGCGACAAGTGGATTTATAGAGGAGGAGTAGTGAGCGATCTTGAGAACGAAATCTATTTACTTCGTTCTTTCTCCCAGTACTCATGAGATTGGAGATGCGAACTCCTTTGGGAAACCTTGGGGTATACGCGTCTGAGAAGTAATGTATCAGGACAATAGAAATAGAGTATCTGTCGTGGAGGCGATGAATGTGATGAAATTACCTGCTTTTGATTGATGAACATGTGTTTCCAATTACAAAGGATCTCAATCCATGTGAATATGCCCATGCCTTCGGATGGGTCACAATTTAATACAACCTTGACGAGATTTCCTTCCTCGACTTTGCCCCCCTTTTTATTAAAACAGATCTAATAACAGATTCTGGTGGCTGGAAATCAAAATAACTCGCACTTAAGCAATCCGAGGTTTTTTGTCAGCAGTCTTGCCAAATAAAGATTGTGGAAGGCAATGGAACAGCTTGCAGCCCCTGCCAGGCATGAGACGAACCTTTTAAGGCAGCTCAACCAGTCTTCTTAATGACGTGAGGTGATACGGTGACAGGAAAAGCGGTCTTTTAAGAAGATGATCAATGCTATCATCTTCTCCAAAGCTGACTGGGAAAAGGGACGGAATACAGTGGCGTAGAGTTTCCTAACAGTGCCGAAGGCAGACGCAGCCGCCCCCCTTCCCTTTCCCTTCATTTAATTCACCCACTTCAGTCTTAATGTGCTTTCCCTCTTCCTGTCCTTCCTCGCTGGATCTTCCTGTTTCATACTCAATTTCATCATCTCATCTGATCCTTCACTCTTTACCTTCTTTGTCTCTTCCGCCCCTGAATGCTTCCCCCCTTCAAACTGTACGTCCTATTGCTTTTTGTCTACCAGGCACTCTCCCTCGCTCCTGTCTTTGCACTGACAGCATGCTTATCCTGTTGTGTTGATGAGATATTTGAACGATTAACATTATGCATGCTGAGCAGATAATGATAGCCTTTAGGGAGGAGCAGTTTCGGCGTGATGGAAAGTTTTCAGCATGATAGAGAACTCCGCCGATGAGAGGGCTTTGACTGCAGACAGGGAAAAGGTATGGTGCGAAGATGAAGTCTGCACTCACCTATTCTTAACTGCCACCGCAGCAGCCTTCCACATTCTTCAATCTAAGAGAAAGTGCCTACTTATGTGAAGAGGACAAAACTTTACTGAGGATAAAAAATGTGGTTATTTATAAAATAATTAGCAATG
The DNA here is from genome assembly GCA_029783625.1 of Naso annulatus. Lineage (NCBI taxonomy): Eukaryota > Metazoa > Chordata > Actinopteri > Acanthuriformes > Acanthuridae > Naso > Naso annulatus. The sequence continues at coordinate 8,558,566 of JAPZDX010000016.1, read as the reverse complement.
ACATGAAAAAGAGAGGGAGCAGCTGTCGGTTTTATTAAGCGCCGACACATTCCCATTTTTCACAACTGTGCCAGTAACTCACAAGTAAAAGTTGCTGCTTCATGAAGTGATTTTTAGAATTTGTGTCTTTGAGTTTGGATGGCAGCATTCCTCAGTGAGACAACTCACATGGTAAATGTAACATCCCGTCAACACTGATGTGACTGCTGCAGATGTATGCAAATGCACCTAAAATATCAAACCTCCTCCCACTCAAAGCATATCTTATTTTGGGTTTGCATGACGCCAATTCTAAATAGACACGTATTATATAACTAATTCCATCTTCGTCTGACGGTGACGTTACCCTGTGCCACCGAGGCAGCTGTTGGTACGTGGTGGTGGTGGTGGGGATCGAAAGGCAGATCACTTCCCAAATGCTCATTTTTAGCTGGCTTGTTTGGGCACAGCGCACCAGAGCTGACGAGCTGAGCACAGAGTTTTTGACACAATGGTGTCAAACTCGGGACTGTGATGTTTGGCTCTCACAAGTGAATAGCGTCGCACCTGCTGGCAGCTTGCAGACACAGACACAAACAGACTGTTATCAAACCGCGTGGCAATTAGTGTGTTTGGGAGGCTGTAAATCCTAATGACACATGTGCTTTACATTGTCTCGTTTAAGAGGTTTGCAGGAAGATGGCACATGAAATCCGGAGATGCTTAAACCAATGTAAAATATTTAACCGTCAAGTTCGGAATAATGTTGCTCACTTCTGATAAATAACATTACCTCAGTAACTTTTCACAGCTTTTTTATGATACTTGAAACACGGTCGCCGTTTTGTTTCTCCTCTTTGTTCACATTTTTAGAAATAACTTAACAGATGGGCGCCGTACTGTTTTAAATGCCATGCTGTGCCTGTGCTGAAATGAAGTCCACTCTTTCCTTTTTATTGTTAAAATGCCTCAATGCTTAATTAAGCAACAAAAAAAAATTAATGGAATAATTGGTGCAACAGCTGCATGAATCATTATTTTTATGTAAACAATGAATCCAATTTGAAATTAAAGTGACTATGAGGAAGTATTTATGAAACAGTCTCATGATGAACAGTTTAAGAGACCCTTAGCAAAAAGACTGCTATTTTTATGTAGTTACTATTAATGCCTGTGATTGGGTCTGAATTCCTGTGAACTCAGACAAAATGATTTCTTTTCTTTCCTTTTTTTAAAAAAATTTGTTGTTCTATGCCATGACAATAATGTAATTATATTCTATGCCAACAGCTGTTAGTTTGCACCTTAGCATGTAATGTTAATGCAAATGGCTGTGTAACATTAATCTACAGAAAACAGAGATAATAGGTCTTGGGGGACATTACTGCCGTACAACTGGCTTATAGGCTAACTTATTTCTCAGTCACATATAAATACATGACCTCATCGCGATCCATTCTGCTGCCTCTCTTTCACTCCCTTCCAAAACAAATGCACACGTCGCTGGTGTAATGCCGCGTTTTGCCTGCCTGGCACACACTAGCAACTACAGCTTTTGTCCAGAGGGGCCGCTAGAATCAACAAAAAAATGAAAGTTCCTCATAGACACTTAAAAGGAAGCGCGGTGTTGCTTGAACCGTCACTCCTTTGATGCACGAAATAGAGGATCCTTCGGCCCTACTTTGCCCCTTTTTTAACTTGGAAGAGTGCGCATATCCGGACTTGTTTAAAGAATGGAGTCTCAGTGTGTGTGTAGTGAGAAAGGTGTCCCATGTGGGGATGAATCTATAGTGATTTAGCACCTGACTTGGCAGTTTTCCTTCTTTAAACCCAAGAGGGTTCAAGCAGCTTTCAGCTCATTGTTACTGTTTTATGTCTTGCAACTTCACTGTTTTTGCTGCTGTCATCAATATTGTCTCCAGTTGCACCTGGCAGCTGTTTTTAAGAGAAATTCTCGGCTGAACCCCCGTCAAAACACAGTGTTACTTAATTGTTTTAATGACATTTCATGTCTTTTAATTAAGATTCTTAGGTTCAGCTTGATGTGTTTAATCAGGCCAAAATTGCATGACTGACATTCAAGTTAGGTTCCCACGTGTCACAGTCCTTCAAAGTGTATGCAGTCAACTGTATTTAATATTCAGTAGTCAGTGCTGACTCGATTAGGAGCTTGACTGTATGTTAATATAATATATTGTTGTATTCACCTTTTCTAAAATATTAAAGTGTCACTTTTTGTCGCAGGCTTGGGGCTGGTTTTACATTGGTCTTGCAATAAACATCGAGCTAACCCTCCGTGTCACAGTCCATTTCCTGTGCTGTTTATACAGGCCTGATGGCACCATAAGTCCTTTGCTTTGTCAGCAGCAAATTGTGTCGTAAATTACCCGTCATTTATGACTCGGTGTGATCTTCCCAGCATTCAATCAAAAACACTAAAAAAATAAACAAATAAGATTTGATTATTTTTTTTTTTTTCCCTAACTGCTCCTGCTTGACTGGCGTTTTAGAAGCCGTGCGGATAAGTAATATCTTCACCTCCACCTCAACATTCTGGTGGTTTTATGAGTCGAGCTGGTGTCTCTGTTGGTTACTGTTCAGGGGAAGGTCATAAACGGGGCGATTTATGTCTGAAGTGCAGCCAGGAATGCTGATGCTACTGTCAGAGAGCAGCGATACTGTCTGCTTTGACTCACATTTAGTGGAAACTGTAAAGTCCACGACTGCATGTCCTGACTCATGCACTTTACAGTGTGTGCTCAAACATAGAAGGGGTTAGCATAACTAGCAGACAGATGATATATACAGAATGGCACAATAGGAGAGGGATAACTACTTTTTAGCAACATTTCAAACCTAATTTGACTTCTAAATGTGCTGCTTAAGTTAATATTAATAGTCAAATTAAAAGGAATGAGAGCACTGTATTAGCCCTCGATCATCCTATGGCATCTGCAATTTGGGAACATATTATTCAATGAAAATACACGACTTACGCAGTGTTCATGAACACAACACCAGCTAACATGATGTTATATCGATCACCGCCTACTTTTTTCACAGCAGTTATCTGGAGTTTTGAGCCACCATTGTTAAATTATGGGCATTTTAATTGCTCTAGACAGGGTCCATTAGCATAGCTTCTTGGGTGGCCATGGCCATGTTTCTCTAAATCATTAAGCTAATTATACAAGCTAATTAATCAGTATGCTTGGAATGGGCTGCGTGAGCAGGCACTGCTCTTTGTTGGCTTGCATAATGAAAGGAGTCCATTTTTAGACGAGGGGAGAAAAAAAATGAAGGAGGGGAGGGAGAAAGAAACTTTGATCTCGAAAGTAAACATATGATTTTTGCATATCAAGTGCTTCAGCAAAGAAGGGAAAAATGTGAAGCAGGATTACAGATGCATAAAGTCGAGCTAGATTCACATTTTGTAGCGCTTTGAAGATGCGGAATATCGCATGAGGACGGCAGATAGGAGAGGTAGCACATGCCACGGTGTCCAACATCCAATTATAACCGTCATTGTCATGCAAGACAAACAGGGGCTATCAATCATTTGTGCCGCTGTCGCGTTTGAAGAAAGTCAAGCATGTGCTCGTCTTCTGTTGTTTAGACTAGCTCGGTTGGTCTTGGAAATTTATAAACAGGAGAGACGGTTAAAACTGATTTGTGTGTTTGTCAAAGCCTGCTTCGATGTTTTAAAGAATGAGGAGGACTTCTTTGCCTCTCAGATATCATTTAAGACCTCCTGCCACCCTATTATTTTCGAATCATCAATCTGAACCCAGTGGTTGACAAAATCAATTAATGCCCCGTGTATGTGTACTCATGGCTGGATGTAACATCTGTGTGAATGTATGTGTTCATCAGGCACATATTCATGCTTTCTTGCACACAGCTAAGGGTGTGCGAGAGTGAGTCACTGTCAGAAATTATTACTTAGAAGCAGACATAACCAAACATCCTGCCTCCTTGTCTTCAGTATGTGGTGGAGACACTGTCAGCACTCAGGCACGAGTCTATTTTTAGCAGCTCTCATTATGCACCACGGAAAATCACCTCCTCAAAGTACATGAAGCATGTTTACAAAGCCTAAGAGAACCATGCTGATAACGCAACAACGCAAAGTGGCTGCAGCGTGTGTGGGTTTGTGCCCATCCATACTTTTTAATGTGCAATTATATGGGGAAACTTGGCACTGATCGACATTACAGCGATCAAAGTGTTTGGCTGTGAATGGATAATGATACAACACACGAAAGCATGACACATCCTGATCCTGATACTCTGTCTTTTTCCCCCCCAGGGAGATTCTGAGGAGTTCTCTTCTTTCATCACTCTGGTCCGGGGCAGCAATCGCAATAGATTATTCCAAACGGGTAAGATCCGCCTTCCCTGAAATTGTGTTATTTAATAAAACACTCCATCTATGACAATCACCGCTGACAGAAATCCTGTTTTCATTGTTCAAATGTCAACAATTTAATAACATCAGCCCACAGGAATCGAATCAAGGGTCAAGCAAGTAAATGTTGTTAGTATAGATGAATGTAGGAAAAAAGAATACAGGTCTTCACATGATCTATTGTTCAGTCAGTATAAACTGTTTTTTGTTTTCTGTTTTTTTTTTGACTGCCTGACATTTATCATCAGATATGAAATAAAAGTCAACCTTGCAAACACAATTACATTGACTTCTGCTTTTGAAACAGGCTGGATGTTCTCGAAAATGGAGACGAGTGATTGACCCTTTCACTGGCGGTGTTTACTGCTGTAGTGTCCCGCTGTAATCTGATTCCAAAAATCAGACCAGCATTTTTCTCAGACATTCATAGACTGAAACCAGTGGTGCTGATGTTTAGCTACTATACTGAGCTGGTGTGTCTTGTATTGCTCAGTATAGCACAAAGCATGCTAATGGTGCCCTCTGGAGTACAGGGATCTCTACTGCTGCTGCAGCAGCTGCAGCTGTACAGTGTGCAGAGGCGATCTGTTATTGCATTAAGACAGTAGATGACACATTCACACTTCTCACAGTGTTTTGATTAAAGGACTGGCAGGTGCTTTTAGCACATTGTTTAGGCCTGAGTACACACGCAAAGACTCAGTAACTGCAACAAGAGGCTTCCTGTGAAAACAGCAACCAGATGCAGTAGTTGTAGTAGGTGACCCACATAAAAACACACTAGAACAGCGGTTCCCAATCTTTGCTATGCCTAGGACACCCATATAGCATTAGCCTCTGGTAGGGACCCCCCCATTGCAAAATTTTTAAAATCGAAGCTGTGGCTCTTTTGCAGCTTAGTCACCTTTGGTCGAGTGGTCTGGTGGTCTTTTTGTTTTCCAAAAAAATGTTTCCCTTTTAGCACGAGATAGGTTGGGAGTTTTCAGGGGCAGCACAACTTTTTAATAAATCAATGTCGGTCATAGCAGCTGCTTGATTCTGATTTGCTTGAGCTGTGTTTGTAATTTTTTTTTAAAGTGAAAGACTGGCATTGAAAAAGAACACTGAGTTTGAAATTCAGTGATGAAGAACATCTAAAAAAAGACATATTAAAATGTTACTGTCACAAATAGTGTTATTCTTTGATTCTTATTTTTGCCCCATCCTCCCCAACTGGCACCTCCAGGCGGCACCCTGGGGAGTCGGGGCTCCCACTTTGGAAAACACTGCACTAGAATATAATGACATCATTTTCCTTCCTCCAGATTTTCACATATCTCATAGCAATTTACACTGCCCTATAGATGCTGAACTAATCTGCGACAAATCATCATGTCTTAAATTAAATTACCTCAATGAGTCTTACTGTTATCGTCATTATAATGCTGTTCTAGCTGAGATAATTAAAAGTACAGTTTGTGTCCTTTGGAACCAGCATGACTACACTCTATCACAGTGCTGTTTTTCAGATCAATGAGTAGTTCTGTGGTTTCCCCCAAAGGATTTTGGGTGCAGCTGTAATTGGAGTGTTTGTGTTGCTACTGTTCCCTGTGCAGACGCCAGCATACGCCAGAACATTCCTCTGCACGTCCACAGGATTTCCAATGAACTTTTCAAATGCAACTGCAAGGAAAAATTTCCCCTGGTTATTTGGAGATCATATTATAGCAGGGCTGCTCTCACCCAGTGTCTCGTCATTCGGACACAGCCCTCCCTTTTACCTCTTATTCCTGCCAGCAGCCTCAAGCATATTGCCGAGTGTGTTAAATGAGTGTGTGCAAACGCTACCGGGCGATGATGCTCTCGCACATATGATGCCCTCCGTCCCTCATGGCAATTACTGTGAAGATTTGCGAAAATTTGTCGGAGGCTCAGGTGGCAAAGTGACTCAAATTAAAGATGACAGCAACAAATGCCGCTTCAGTGGAAAGGAAAGACAAAAACAGTTAAGTACAGACAAGTGAGTTAGACTAACTTTGCGCCTGAAGTATTGTAAATGACAGCGGCAAAATTGTCACCGTCGCAGAGTCTGTCGGAGGGGGCCATTTGAATGTCCTGCTCAGAAACCATTAAGGCATTAAATTTAAATTGAATCTGCTGTTCCTTCTCAGACAGAGAGCCTCACAAACACTTGTTAAGTCGTGTTGTAGTGCATTTTACCACGAGCGGTGGGTACGTAGGCGCCCCACACCTGTCAGATGGAGTTGTGTTATATAAAGCAGAACTTGCAGCAGTAGCAGGTGACCTGGTTTAGAGCAAGAGCAGCCAAAAAACTTTCCAGAGTCTACTTTCTTAAACTGCTCACAATAAATTAGAAGTGATCCGTACACTGTGAAAAAACGATGTCCTTTTATAGCAAATACCATTTATAATTGAGGGGAAAAGTTGAAGAGACACAAACCATAAAACATTACAGCTGGGTTTTAATGGCCCCATAATTATAATTGTTTTATATTGCATAAAATACACTGAGGCCTTATATTTTGGATCTATGGTATCACCAGCCCAGTCACAGAAATAAAATGTTACCATTGCACAATTCTGCAAACGAAGGATACTTTTAAGTTGTACATTTTTAATATGTCACATACAAGCATGTCAATCCTACATGTAAAAGTGACATTCATCAGATGAAACACAGGCCAGTAGTGGTTGATTTTTCTTATGATGCAGTAGGAAGGGACGGTGAAAAGGAGATTAGTGTCCAAGACCACGCTGAGGTTTGAGAGTTTCAGCCTCGTCATTTTAGCTACCGTTTGGACATTTTCTAGTTGTGTTTGTGATGGTAAAAGCAGGTGGTTTCAACTGGATTTCAAAAAAACTTTCCCACAGATTTTCGGCGACTAAACTGGATGTTTTTCCTTGGATATAGGAACATATTGTGAACCATGTTTATGATCACAAAGGCAGGTGATTTTAATCAGATTTCAGCTTTTTTCCCAACTGTTTTTGGTGCCAAAACTAGATGTATGAAGACATTGGACATTTTTTAGCCATTTTTTTGAATTTATATGGCTCTATCCCACCAATCTATCAATCCAATCCAATCCTCCATCCATCCATCCACCCACAGATAAATAATATTTGCTGA
>JAPZDX010000016.1:8522818-8533562 GCA_029783625.1 Naso annulatus | reverse complement strand
AAGTGTGGGTTCACTGTTTAGTACACTGATGTTTGGAGTGAAGTTTATAAAATGTCAGACATCCTGCTTCCACTTCATATCTTTGTCATAAGTATCTGATAACCACATTCAGCCAAAATCATACATATATTATTGGCAGATATGTCGGATATTTGAATTTTCTTGCTCCCCAATATCAGTATCGACCAGAAAAATCCCATACCAGTGGGGCCCTAATATAAAATATCTGATTGTTGAAAGTGAGGCAAAAATTGGTCATGGCAAAGTTTTTAGAACATATCAAATGTTCAACTTTGTCTCTAAAAATACTTATTCAGCAACATCTATTCAATCTCTAGAACTCCATATTTCCTATAGGCTTAGTCTGTGTTTTCCATGTGAATGTCAAATGGTTTATTGGCTTGTTTATCAGTATATCAGTGCCTGGTTGGGACACAATATTAGATCTTGTGGACACATGGACTCATGGTAGTGAATGGAATACAGGCTGAGCTAAAGCCTTGTTCTGGGAATTCCACAGTTAGTGATTTCAGACTCAATAAAGGCACCATGTTTTACGTTTATCCTTGCCTGAGGAAAAAGAAGGCTGACTCACCAGAACGCCAAAGTTATTATTAGTGCCTCACATGTGTGGAGAAAAAGCTTGGTGTATGTGCGGCGTGTGAGTGTGTGAAAGACAGGCTGAGCTCCAGCAGCAGCGCTAAGTGCATGCAGTGCAGCATGAGGAGCTCTTATCTGCCGCTTGCCAAGCCCTGACCAGGGCCCTGACTCCTGGACTCCCTCCCTCCCTCCGTCCCTCTCTAGCGGGGCTTCCCAGTAGTCTGCTACAGGCAAGGCGGCCAGGTGAAATGAGCAATTCCCATTCAGGGACAGGAGCGCTGCGCACTCGCCCTGTGAAATGGCTGCTCACTTTGGCAGATCAATGCACTCTCTTTCCCTCATGCACTGCCACTGAGTGATGGCCAGGAAGAAAAAGAGGGGAAAAATGAGTATGGGTAGAGAGAAGGGGAGGGGGGGGTGAGTTTGTGAATGTGTATATGTGAGTGTGTAGAGCGGGTAGGGTGTTAGCAGGGCATTTAATGATATTTGCCATGGCTGCTCTGAGTGAGCGCTGTTAGAGGGAAATGGGAAACGCTTTGCATAAACTCAAAAGACATGCAATATTGCTGTTGCCTCTTTGGAAGGAAAAAGTAGTGTTCGCAGCCCCACCGGATATGAGAATACTCAGCTACTGAACTGGAAATTTTGCCAATATGAATGATATTAGTGACAATCACATTACCATGCTTAGTTGTGCCAAAATGAACTCCATATCTGCAGTGATGAAACTCATGTTTATTGCATGGGCTCAGCTTGGACTTACTGTATAATTTCAAGTGCAAGTATGTCAGATAAAATGTGCATTATCTGAGCTAATTTTCTATCAGGTAATTATATAGACTGGACTTAATAGCCTGCAGATATAATTTTAATGTTGTGTTTGCAATTTACATATAGTGACTTTGCTTCTAGTGACTTCATTTATGTTGACAGAGAATTCAATAAAAAAAAGGGACTGTGGGAAAACTGGGGGTATGTGTTTTAAATAATGCCAAATGTGCAGTGACGGGATACAAACAACACTGATTCCGGACAAGTTGGGATGCTGTGAAACATGTGAATTAAAACTGAATGCAATCATTTGTAAACAAAAGGGTTTTACAACATGTTCCCAAGCCCATGTATTAATATTCTTTATAAAATAATGTCTTCTCAAAGTGGTGAACCTCAGCCCTTTACTGCTTGTGACTGACTGAGCCTTGCTTGTGAGTGAAGGGCCTTCAATACCCAATTTTGATAAAATCTTCTGCTATCAATGAACTTGTGTACCTGTTGAATGTTCCTAACATATGTTTAATCATATTTACAAAAATCAATTAATGTAAAAATCAGTGACATCAACAAACTTGAAGTAAACATCAAGTATACAGTATTTGCTCTATTTTCAACTGAGAAAATGTGAAACGTGATTTGCAAATTATCACATTCTGTCTTATTTATGTTTTACACAACTTCTCAACTTTGTGGGTTGTATATTTTATATGTAATATTATATTATAAATGTGATCTTGACACATTAAAGATCCTGAACAATATATAAAAAGGAATTAAAAGTTGTCTGTAAACCCTTGCATTATTACTAAATAATTAGCCTATATCCCACATTGCAAAGGACCTATAATTTTGCTCAAATTACTCCTCTCTGGTGGTTAAATTTTAAACTGTTTGAGAGGTTCAAGTTGAAATTAAAATGAATTATCTGATAAGAGAATAATTCAAATACTCACTGACCAAAGTCTGCACTTGTAGGGACCTTGAATCATGTTTGGATCCAGATGATTTCAACACGGCACTTTGTTGATTAGTTACTGGTTACATCATTGCTCCATGCTAGCATGACTGCTAAGTGATTCATGGTCAAATCTATTATTTAATCTCAAAAGTCACCCATAAATCTTGAATTTGCATGATTTACGTTTACATTATTTTGCTCACAGGCAAAACAAACACAGCAGATTGATTTAACCCAAATAGCTAAACCAAGTGACTCTTGAAACTAAGCACGTATTACAGTCTTTGGTAATAACTGTGTATTTCTACAGTGTTAATTATGCCTATGACTTGCACCAAGGTTGCCTTAGTTACATAATCTTTTCAAATGTAAACAATACTGACCAAGTCTAATGGACAATGGTTAATTATGTAAGTCAAAAGAACAAAAATCTAATGTGTGGACTAAATATCAAATGTCTCTTCTCCACTAGAAAAAAAACATGCAATAAATCAAAGAGCAGATTGAAAGAAAATGCATAACAATTACTTTTTGAGCTTTTCCAAAATGAAAACCATTCAATGCTTGATCAAAAAACAGTTACATCAGCCTTTTTTGGCCACTGTCTATGTGGATAAAAAAAAATCTTTTACAAAGATATTTTTCCAGTTCTGCTTCATTTGCAGGAGCAATGCCAGTTTCTCCTAAGCATTTTTTTCATCTTGCTGGAAAATCTCAGTTTACTCTCATTTTTAATTCTGAGGACTCAACCGAGGTTCTAAACTACAGACCAAAAACTATTTTCGACAGAAAAGAATTCTCCTTGGGCATCACATGGAGCATCTAAAGAGCAAATGTCTGAAAAAAATGTAAACTTTATTACTGTTTTGAATAATTACAATCAAAGAGCTCAAGAAACATCATGTGTTTAGAGGGGGACCACAAGGCAGCATACTAGGTCCTTCATTTTTTCTATTGCGACATTTGTTTCTTTTCGAAAGTGGATAACACTGATGACCCTTTTTTTTTCTTTTTCATTTTTGCTGATTCAAACGACATTTAACTTGATGTTAATCTTACCTCCTTAGTACATTTCTCACATTATTTGAAGGAAGCTATATGAGAAACTCTGTGCCCACAAGAACTCAGCCTTATTGTCATTCAGTCACACACCTACAATCTCAGAGCTGCATCTTATATTGACATAAAATTTTTTGAACCAATTTTAGTACAATTTACTAATTTGTTGGGGGATAATTTAGTCATGTTTCATTGGTTACAGTGACCCAATGAGTATAGCAAACAGCTGTGTACCTCAGTGCAGAGGCATATTAAAAATCATAAGAAAATGAAATCACCTAAGCCCTTCTTGTAAATCAAAAAGAAATGACAGTCTCCAAGCAGTCCAGACCACTTCAGATTCATTAAATGCTGCTTGCCAAATCTATGCTCACTCGAAATGACATTCAGAACCAACTAAAAAAGCAATGCCCTAATGAATGAGCAATGAATTAGAGATCCGGTGTGAACAAGGAAGTAAAGAACCACTTGACCCTAAAGCTAAATTTTATTCTGTGCATAGAAAAAGAACGAGCCTTTTACAGCCATGTCAAAATTGGAGCTGGGGTCTTAATCAATTGGTACAATACATATGTCTATGTGAAAATTAATTTTTACACTTGAAGTAATTTACAAGCTCATGAACATTTCCAAATGGAAAGCTGACAGACTTACATGCTCATAATGGATGAATCAAAGGGAAATTTCTATTGCTCTTGGCAGGAAAATTAGACTTGATGCTAACATTATACTGAATAAATTTTAGTAACAAATTTATTTCTACTTTATTGCTACTGTTCGGAGAGTTTCCTTATTACAAAACTAAGTCAAATTCTTATAAACTATTTATTTAGCTATTATTTTTGTTGTACAAGGTAATCTATCATCTTTTTCTCCCCACTTCCAAACCCCCTACAGCCTTCTTTTCAAAGTCTCTCAACATCAATGAAGCCCGAGTTAAAAATATAGTCAGACCTATGCAGACATGACAGTAAAGTACACTTGATTATATGGTTGAAAGTAAGGACAAGGAGACAGAGGAGCACAGGATAAGAAAATAAAAAAAGAACACAGGCTCTCAGCTTTGATCGCGCCAAACATCTTGAAGTCAGAAAGTCCCGTTTTGTGTGCAGTCTTGGAGGAGGCAGGTGCGGGGAAGGTTGAATCTTGGTCATCAGCTGTCTAGGCAGTAATGAACAGTGTTTACAAGTAATACCATGCGCTGCCACATTTCAGGGGTGTGAAATGTCAAAGTGTCCATTTTTCCCCAAGCAAGTCAGAGGCAACACTGTCAGGGCTTTGGCTGTAAACAATAGGAAAAGAGAGGCGAGACAGCAACAAGGAGCTTTCTCTGTTTCACCCATTACAGTCAGAGTGAGTGGGGAAAGAGCAGCAGAATGTCAAGCCCAGAAAAATAGAGATGCTCGCAAAAGGCTAGAAAAAGTGGATTCCGAGTGGATTCCATTTGGCACACACATAATGATAGCTGTTAAACAAAACTGATGGGAAGACGGCAGGAGAGGGTGAGAGAGGGGCACGGAGACGTGGAAAGACAGGGGATGTGAGACAGACAGGCAGAGACACCTGCTGTTGCATCACCTGCTGTAATAATAGTGTTGACATTCAAATGGAAAGCTCTGACAATAGGAGCCGGCTGAGGCAGCACTCCGTATGCAAATAAAAAAAGAACACATCAGGAAATATTAGCTCGCGTCAGGACTTTTCATACACACACACTGAAACCCACTTGACCCTTTGGCATCCCACAAGTGCTTATGCATTCTTTGTGTGTATGCATATGTGCGTGTGTGTGACACATTAAATGAGCTGATTTACCATTTACTTGTAAGTCTATTCATTCCATACTAGCTGTGCATCTAAAGCATCTAATGAAAAGAACTGTACTGGCATTGTACGTTTGTTTATGCTGTATAAAGTTGCCATGAGCTGGAGGTAATTATTTTCCTGCCTTCCAATGCAATTAGTCAAACCTGTGCAGTGATGTATAGGGTTTGCTTATCGTGACTGGCATTCCAATTCAACTCACACTTCCACTCCTTCATTCGCGCTGTCATGGTATCTTGAATAACCAGGTTAAACATAATTCAAAATGGAAGGGATAATTAGTTGGCAAATTCTTCCTTGACCTCCTCTTTCATGCACCCCACATGGCCCCAAAGGGCCTATCAATCAAAATCCGATTCAGCTGATATCACATTCACCGTTTCACATATTTTATTCCCTTTTAAGTGCTCAGCAGTCTTTTGTATCAATGTGGACCTGTGGTGATTGGAGTAGAAACTTTTTCGTGTTTGAACTCAGTGGGGTTTGAAGGACTGCAGACATCAGCAGATCCTTGCTGACGCACAGGTCAATACCTATTATAGTAAAAGCAATAGTCAATGTGGCGCTCTCACATTACCAGCTCTGTATGTGGTTGCTTCAAAAGCTGTGGCCCGCTTCTGCATCGTATTGATGACAAATCTGATGTTTTAACCACACTGTGATTGTTTGTCCTGTCAGATTCTTTTTCTGTATTATGTGAGGGCAAAATAAAAGAACAAATGTATATCAAGAGAATAGCTTCATGCTTCCACCATAGAATAAGTGAACTATGATGGTCAGCTGCTCCAACGTCGACACTGATTGTGTGTTTGCCCTCAATGCTGACTGAAAATGCCTGTGCATCGAGTGCAGGATCGCCAACTCATGACCACTGCTTTAAATCACCTCCAGAAATTCACCTCCATTGACTTTCCTTTAGGTAATCATCTTTAACTAATTGTCCCTGGAATTTCTTAATGCAGTCTGATCATCTGGTGACCCACTCCTTCATCAACCTGCAGTTTATTGCAATGATGCAATAATTTTCCATTAAATGCCTGCTCTGTTGTTTTTTCACACAGCTCTCTCTATTGCACCTAATGGTGTTCACAGCCATGCAGTTCTACATATAATTCTGCTATCAGCTGACAGCAAACTTGCTAAATTTTGTCACTCCAGCAGAAGGTCCACAAAAAGTCCACATTAAAAGAAGCTCTCATTTTTACCCTTTTGACAACCACTTGTTAAAAAAAAAAAAAAATCTCTTCTCACTCTATTATATAAAGAAATCCATTATCAGATGTCTGTTTTACAAAGTGTGTAATTAATATAAAACAAATGCTTCAGTTCACTCAGCATCGCCATATTGGTTTACATCTGTATTACTAAACGCAGCTCATAAACAGGCCAGTCTCTTAATTGATAGAATTTATTCTACTAATCATAAACACACTGATCAAATCTCTTGCAGATGATACTCTTAATGCCATTTTTTTAGCGCCAGTGGAAAAAATTCAAGCCAGAGTTCAACTTCAATCTATGACCAAGAATGTTTACTGGCTTTTTCCATTCTTCCATTTTTTCATGTGACCAAATATTCTTCTGCTCACTCTCGTCTTTTGAAAAAGGAAAAAAACAAAACAAAACTTTCCTAAGAGCCAGTGTTGGGTTCGTCCGTTCTAGGCTACAGTAGAAACATGGCGGTGTATCACATTTTAGCTCTGACTACGACTCTGGGGGGGGAAAAAAGGACCCACTCTGTCTTTTGATAAGACAGACTCATTCTAATTTAAGGAAGACACAATTATTCTGCTTTTTAGGTTAAACAGTAATGAAAACATATTGAAAATTAATATATTTATTTTCTGCTAGATCCTGCAAATAAAGCCATCTAAATCCTGGACTTTAACCATGATGACTATAGTTAGTTTTAGTTTCCATAATAACTATCATTTCTATTTTAAAAAAACTGTGCATTTAGCAGAAAAACCCTGATATTTAATCCAAATTTTAGCAGGAATGTCTAATAATAAGGGTTCTGTCTCTCTAAACATTTAGCATGTTGTCTTGTCTTAAAAAGGAGCTTTATGTAAAACCAGTGTGCTTGTCACTTGTAAAACCATAGCTGAACATGAGAGGAAATTATTAACAAGAGCACGCATTTGAATAATCTGAATGTATGCTAAAAAAAAAGGAAAAAAAGAAAAAAAATATGCTCTGATTTATACAAAAGAGCAGAAGAGTGCAGACAAGCTTGAGCGACCTTAAAGTTTTCTATGGGAAATGAGATTTGGAAGATGACAGAGCTTCTAATATCCTTATGCACAGCCCAGCAGCACGTATGCTAATGCCCTGTCCTGACCACTAATGCACAACAGGAAAAGTGGGCTAAATAAAATCAAGGAGGGGAAGCTGTGAAATATAATTCTGAATGCCTATAACGACTACAGTATCAGCCGTCTTGGATCTGTACTTCTTCATTTGGATGTTCTCATTTGTATCCACACCTGTGTCATTCACAGCCGTACGTCTTAACCTAATTTCATGGTCTACAGGTTTGGATGGATGGCTCTGCTGCAACTTGTACACTGAGAGGAAGAGAGAGAGAGTCCTGTTAGTGTGTGTGTGTGTGTGTGTGTGTGTGCGTGTGTGTGAGTGTGTGTGTGTGTGTGTGTGTGTGTGTGTGTGTGTGTGTGTGGTGATGTCTCTACATGAGGTTGTGTGTGGTATGTACTCACAGCGGGTACAAGGAGCTTCTTGACCTCCTCCACTGCTCTCCTCATCTTGATCTCAGCTCTGGCCTGAGAGTCTTCTACTGTGATCATGACATGAAGGTCTTCGTTAAGGTGTTCCCAGTTTGGCTTGCCTCTGTTCTGCTCCTCCTGGACAGAGATAGAGGAAAAGCGAGAGAGACGCTGAGTGAATGTGACAGTGTGGGTGTGCTGGAGCACCAGAGCAGTAACACGGCATATCAGAGGAAGCGGAGGCGAGAGGCAGGCATACACAGAGGGCGACAGGGCCCTGTGAAGAGAAGCAGTATGACAGGAGCAGCCCTTTAGTCAGCTATTTAGCTTCAACTTTGAAAGGACACCCTTCTTTAATAGATCCCTCGCTTCACAGAGACAAAGACGACAGCTAGCCCTGCAGCAATTAATATCAGTAAAAGATGGATGGGTGGAGGGATCAGAGAGCGAGATGGATGGGGATTTTTTAACCACACCGGCTTAAAACTAGAAATGCAATTATGATACATGGATATAGTTCAAAGTGCTGCAAGATTGTGTGTGAAGGTGTGCAAGTGTGTGCCTCTGTCTCTGACTTGTGTTTGTGCGGACAATGCTACCCTGGCAACAATAGCTCTCTGAGGTACTACTTTTCTCCTCTGAAAAGATGGTGCCAAAGCACTCAGAGGGCGCCGAATTGTAGCACTGGCAGTAACTGAAAGGGAAAATAAACTGTATTCAAAAGCGACATCACTGCTCGATAGCTTTTCAACACCGTTAAATAGAAAGCGGTTTCGAGATTTGAATTGGGGAGGTTTGGTTTCAGGTGCCTTTGTGAAAAAGGTAAAGTGGGAGACAAATACGGTGCAGCCTCACTTTTACAGTATTTTTTTTATTTCGAAACACATGCTTCTCCATTTATCATTGCTACTTTTCTCCCTCCTCTGGTTGGTGCGCTGACAGTAAATGCAGCGAGTAGACACTGAAAGTGCTCTAAAAAGCTTTTGAGGTTGTATCGCATGTCACTGTACAACCATGAAAGCCAGCGGTTTGAAAGCTGACTACTTCCCCCTGAGGTGAGGAGTTGAGGTCTAGGTTGTCTGAAAAAGACTCAACCTCAGATTCATTGATGTGTGACACAGCATTGAAACATCAAAACCAGATTATAATGTTACATAGCAACGTCTGACTTTACGAAGACAACACAGAAATGTCGAAAGCAATGTAATTTAAAAAAAATATCCGAAAAAAAGAAAAAAATTATAAAGCCAGAGTCTGAAGTAGTTCGGTGGGGAGGTTGGGAGATGTTTTGTGTGTGTGTACCAGTGAACACAGTAACTGAGTGCAGCCAACAGTCTTGATGTTGTATGTAAATGGTACGGCCTTGATGTTGGATGTAAATGAAATGCTACACAACATCTGTAATAAACAAACAGTCCCTGAATGCACCACATAGAGTGCTGTCAGACAACCGAGGCAGCATGTTCTTGCTAATAAACAAAGAAGAAGAACATAACACACGTCAACAGTTCCACAAAACTTGAATTAAGATTAGAGAAGGGAGTCTGCTTTTGAATTTTTTTGTCTGTTTTTGGTATTTTTGGGGCAGGACAGGCAGGAAACAGTCATTCTGAAACTATAATGTCAATCAGCTTACAGAATTAAGTTGTGGCGTCCTAAAAATAGCAATTTCTTTTCCTGCTTCAAAATAGTTCTTTGAAATGGACCTTTGGTATTTCCATTTTTGTGATTAGGTGTTATTATTGTGTAAATTTGGATTTTTTTTCAAGATTTGTAATATAAGAAGTTCTGCAAGATGGAACCCTACATGAGACTGGGACCTCCGAGTCGCACTTTCAGTCTCTATTTCAGAAGTGAGGGACTTCTTGTCTCATGCAGTTAAGTAAATTCCAGCTTTCTTAACTCTTGTTTTGTTCTGTTTTTTTTTTTTTTTTTTTGGTGCAGGTTTGTAGGGCTGCACGATTTTGAAAAAATATGTAATTGCGACTATTTGGACTGATATTGTGATTGCAATATGAATTGTGATATAGGAGGAAATTATAACTTTTAAATCCTTATTGTCCACAGCACCACAATATTTGAATTAAATGACATTTTTGACACACATTTCTCTTTTAACATAATTACACCTAGATGCGATTGGAAAATTGCAGTAGGCCATATTGCGATGATTACATTTCGATTAATTGTGCAGCCCTACAGGTTTGTACAGATGGTTGCTGAGCACTAATGGGTCATGGGTCAATTTAACCCTGAAAAAAAAGATAAACAGCACGCACATCCAAAAACTATTAAGCGCTAGGTGCTGGAAAAAATACCAAAACTTGGAGAAAAGAAAAAAAAAAGATTCTGCACACTAGTTGTTGCTCCCAAAAGCTTTAATGCTGCCAACAGTGATGTTTCGGGCCGCGGCCCTTGTGGGCTATTTTCTCAATTTAACCCTGACCCATAAAAACCACCTCAACTTCCCATCACTGCTCATTTGAGAGTATCAAGTCACATGAGGGTGTCTAATTACAAACAATTCATTGCTGTGCCCTGCGAGGGGTCCACCTGACATGATTTCAACTCACGCAACAAGCATCACAGAGTGAGAGGGAGCGCACAGAAACATAAACACACACACACACACACAGAAACACACACACGCACAGTTTAGAGCTTCAGCTGAGTGCCACCCACCTGCTTTGTACTCCACAGAGACCTGTTGCCATGGCACTGCTCTTTACAACACACACACACACACACACACACACACACACACACACACACACACACACACACACACACACACATCAGAGATCAA
>JAPZDX010000016.1:8406293-8417653 GCA_029783625.1 Naso annulatus | reverse complement strand
CACAGTTTACCTCCGCATTCTTTACAGTAATCTTTAATTTACATTGAATAATTGTAAAAAAAAAAAAGCACAGGTTTTCAAAAGACTTGACTTTAGGTTTGAGAAAAGGCAAGTCTTCGGCCTAAAGTCCCCTTTGCTCTCGAAGTACTCAAGATGTCTGTATTGTATTTGCATATTTATGAGAAATGGGTGTCACAGTGATTAAGTTAACTGGAAGCCAGTTCTGCAGAGTGTGGATAATGAAATCATATAAAATGTGAAAGTCAAAGGAAATGTTTAAAAAAAAAAAAAAAAAAAAATCTCTCTTTCAACCTTGTGGCAGAAGTTGGAGAAGTTTGGTTTAACATTTAGTTTCAGCAAGATGATGGACACTGATTGTTAATGATAATTCGTGTTTCAAGGCTGTGCCATGACTGCGACAGCTGGGCAAATATGGAAGAAAGAGTCGGCCTGATATGGGATTTTGTGGGCCTATAAGGATACCGGTATTGGGAAGCAAGAAAATTCAGATATCTGTTGACCGTTATTATGTACATACGAAATCGGTAGATTGTGGTTATTAAATACTTGTGACAATAATGTGTAATAGATGCAGGATATCTTACTTTTAACATCAGTTCACTGAGTAGTAAACGCTGCACTTATTCATAATTAAATGCTGGACAAACTATGTAATTACAAGCATTTAAATCACTAGTCCACTTTTTTTTGGTTTGTTTTTTTTTCTGTCCTTAAAAAAACAGTTTTAAAATTGATGTTTATCGGAGAACATATACACTGATACCTATATATCTGTGATAGGCCAATGCTGGCCAATAATACTGGTAAACGGATATATATCAGTCAGGCCCCAATTAAAACCTCAAGGAGATCTTTGCATGGACAAGCACTTTTACTCCAGGCACTACAAAATAATTTTTAGCATAAATACTAAAACTAATCAATCCATCTTCTCCTGTACAAAGGAATGAATGCCGCAGAGTTAAATCCAGTCAGCAGTCAGGAAGCGAAGTTTTTCATGAGACATTCACATTGTGTTTAACAAACCTGGAACCGGTATGGACTTCATTACAACGTGCTTGAGACCAATGTAGCTCAGTGGCCCCAGACAAGTAATTAGAGTTCACACTGAGACCTGACTCTAAAATACAGTCATTATCCTGCCGAAAAATACAACCTTTTCAGGTTACATCACTTTGTTTGCAGCAGTAAAACAAGTTTATTTCTGCATTGAGCCACCATTACAGGCGCCCCAATCCGCTTGCCAGCCTTTTATGGAGCACAGAGTGATTGGGGGCGACTGAGAGATTCCATAAAAAAACTGGTAACACAATGGGCCCAACACAAACTAGCTGTGTGAACGTGGCAGTTTTTGTATGGAATTTGTGCTGGATTATCGTATAATTTTATATACCATTGTTTGCGATGAATGTGCAGAATAGTTTTCATCACCCTAATTTAACAAGTCCCTCCTGATGAAGCTCCGAACGAAGGCACCAAGTTCTTTACAGCTCCCTTAAGAGCTAATCAGCCATCTTGCAATGAAACACCAGAGTTTATATTGGCCCTTCTCACACAATAGTCCCAGTGTAAGCTTTTGTTGAGCTCAAAGGTCTTGGCAAGAATAAAACTCATCCTGTTGCTGTCCTGGTGATTATCTGAGGCAGACAGGGGAAAATAAAGGCCATAGTCTGAGGACACAAAAATTAGGTCCTAAGTATTTTTAGCAACTGCGGGCTGGCCTGTGGACAGAAGTTTCTCACAACAATGAGAAAATGCCCCATGAAAAATTGCCCTTGGAACGTAAGATCAGCCGTGAATTTTCAATCAGCTCCACTTTCCTCCGGCAGGACTTCTGAATCAGCAAAAGCATCTTGTAAATATGATGTCGAGCCACTTTTCAGGGACGCAGTTTGCAGAGCTCCAACAGGTTGGATCTGTTTCCTGTTGGAAATGTATGATTAAGATAAATACACTAGTCTGTGCCAGTTTCTGTTAAGCTTAAATTAGGCTGTTGTAATGAAGAGTAGTTTGGTACAGGGCTGGACTGGATGTTCGCACACTGATAATTACATAATGAATCTAGTCTACAAGAGATCTTCTTTTAAGTCTCTCACAATGGAGATTTTCCGATATCCACTACGGAACTGTCCCTATATCAGCTTAAAAGATGTTAGTGCAGATGAAATAAAATAAAACAATGATACTTTACCATGTCGAGTAAATAATTAAGTTTTAATCCTCAGTTTGGACCAAATCCAAATGCTCCCCCTCATGTCACAAAAGGCACCACTCCAGTGAGGATACGTGGGAGGATCCTGCTGAAACTCTGACTTTCAGCACGCTGGAGACACAGAGTGTACTTTCAAAGACTATACACTTCATCAAACACATCACTGAAGGAGAAGGGGAAGGGGAGGGTGACCCCGCTCGCATATACACAGCACTACTGGCACCATCGCCAATTTATCACATGTAATTTCCTCAGCTCTTGACCTTTGACCCCTCTCTAGGGCTGTGTTTGTATTGAGGGCAATGTGCCACCGTCTGAACTGCCTGTCTGAAGCCTCCCGAGAGGGACACAGCGGTGTTTGCAGGAGCAATATGCTGCTAAAGCCAATGATGTTGAATCCACCCTTGTGCCCAGCATGCGTTTCTGTCTCTATGTGTGTGTCTATCATTGTCTGCAGTCCCTCCAGTGTTTTATGCGTGCTGCTCATTAGTCAGATAATGGCCACATACGATGAAATGTGGTGCAGGGCAATAAGTCAGCAAACCCTTGGGATGAAAGAGGGGAGGGTGGCAGCAGAAAGCGGTTTGCTCAGAAAGAAAGAGGAGGCTGGAGCGAAAGGAAAGAGAGGTGAATGCAAAGGGAATGACAGTGAGAGCGAATGGACAGCTTGGGAACAAAAGAGACTATGTGCCGTACAAATGAAGAGCGGTTTGTATATATTTCACTCCAATAATCCCTGAACAAAGAATCAGCAAGACCTAGGTCGAGCACAAAACCCGCCTTTCTGAACAGTGACATTACAAGCGAGTCCAATGAGTCAGAATGCCCTGACCTCTCGTGCTTACAAGACCTAGTGGAACAAGGCAGTGCCGCCGCTCGATGCGTGCACCAGCCACACCGCCGCAGCCCTGACTGAGGCACGAGCTCCATCCAGCGTGTGCAGGCTCCCCTCCCCTTACATCACTGCGTCTGGAGGCGGAAGGTGGGGAGGGGTACAAGATTAATGACGGTGCTAACCGCGTATTTATCATCCGGCTGGAGAGTAATGCGACACCTTTCTAATCTGAATATATTTCATTGGGCTGTTATGGCACTCAGCCCTGGGCCCCATGTATGTGTGTGTGTGTGCGTGCGTGCTTGCACTTCTGTGCGTCACTGAAAGTGTATTTGAATGTTAATCATATCTGCATAAGTTTGTGCATGAGAATGCGTGCGCTTGTAAAGGCACGAGAGTACTGTAGTACCAGCCGGCTGCCATAAACGCTCACGCTATCTAGCATGGCAAAACGGCCCCATGGTAATTAGATAAAGATGAAGTTCCTCCTTCAAACACGTTGGGGCCACGCACCCTGAGATCCTCTCCTCTGATTCTCAGCTGCCTTATCAGGTGAACACCCTTTCCTCCTCTCCATCTCTCCCTCTCATTCTCCCGCTACTTCTTTTTGGCACTCAGCAGAAATCAAGATGGATGTCTTCCCAACAGATATGCGGAGATATGAAATGCGTAAGGCCAAGATGGGGCTTGATACGGCCTACATTCGGCCGCCTGTTATATTGGCTCTACTGTCACCCGGTCTGCCACAACTATTGAAGAACTTTGGGATAGAAACTACCTAATCTAGAGAATACTTGCTGTGGGTGTTTTCATCAGTTTGTCCACACTTTTGCATGCACGTGACCAAACTGTCTAATTGGCTCCTCTACGTACATTTAACCGAAACTGTGACCAATTGATTTATGTGGCAGAATCTCTAAACACGACAACATCTTTGTGTAGGAAATCTATTTTGCATAGATTTTCTAGATCTATCCAGGTGTTTGGTTTCGAATATGGGGTAAAAATGTTGTCATGTACATTTTTAACAAGACAGGATTAATATAACATGTAGCTCTGGTCATGGGGAAAAAGGATTTGCAAAATTCAGTGACAAGATAAAAACATTCAAACAAATACAGGCGCTGCCAATAATTAAATGTCTAAGTCCATAGCTAATTACGATCAGTCACAAGGCACAGCCTTCGTCTTAAAACAGTCTTTGTACTCGTAAGAATCTTCATCTCAGGCATTCAAATTATCAAGCACACAGGCTTACTGTATATTCTCATTAACAATCACAGCAGTGACAGGACTGTTGGAATTTCATGCTGGAAAGGACTACAAACGTGCACGCCTCCTCGCAGAAAGAGGCTCTCTCAAGGAGATTATGTGTTTTGCTTTCTTGTGTAGCCTTCGCCAATCTGCCGTTTATGCAAGAATATATTTCAGACTCGGGAGCTTACGGCATGCTTCATTGTTTGAGTTCATTGTACGGCAACAAAGAGAGAGAGAGAGAGAGAGAGATGATGAGTTTTCAAGTGAGAGATTTGGATAAGGCGTCCTTCCCCGCTAACTAACCTACCCACCTACCCATGCTAACATGAGGAGACATCACAGCAGCAGCAGCTCTTTGCACACCTGATACAAACTCAACAAGATAAGCAAAAGACGAGTCAGGTGTTCCAGATGCACTGAAAGCAGCTTGTGTTTTTGTATTTGCTCTCATATCTAAAGCTGAGGTAGGCAGTTTATTTTTAGTGTCATGAGG
Source organism: Naso annulatus (assembly GCA_029783625.1). NCBI lineage: Eukaryota > Metazoa > Chordata > Actinopteri > Acanthuriformes > Acanthuridae > Naso > Naso annulatus. The sequence continues at coordinate 8,412,835 of JAPZDX010000016.1, read as the reverse complement.
CAAAAAATCCTTAATAACCTTTCAGCATATTGTAATTCAGGTAGTCATGAATCTTTGGTGTCAACTGATTTTATAAGAGAGAGCAACAAAATGAAAAGAAAAAAAAAAGCTAGAGGTATGAATCTTCAGTGGCCTCACGATGCGATTACGATTCACCTGTAAATTAATCAAATGCAAAATGGCTCTGCATGCATCTGCAATGTGTTTCATCCGTAACTTTCTAGCCTATATTACTACACGGTGCACATACTTTTTTATCAATTAATATGAGTAGTCAGATAAATGTGAACTTCCTTTTTATTTAGAAAGTGCTTTCAGAAGTTGCACATTGTCCGCCTCATACTGATTTTCTATTGGTGGAGCCACACATCCAGTTCATTGTTTACAGTGAGTAGCAATGTGGCTTTTAGTCCGTCGGTAAAATCATCGATGAAGAAGAACATTCTGTTGTCTCACTGGAAGAATGTAAACAGGACTTAAAATGTAGCCTAAAGTAACGTTGGCTGCTAAATTGAAGAGAGCTGCAGTAAAGGAGAAACTGAACGTGTGTGTGTGTGTGTGTGCTAACAATAAGTATGTAGCAGCAGCTCAGCACAAGCTAAGCTGTTAACCGTGCTGCGCTCTTAAAAGTCAAAGACTTAACAGTTTAATTGTAGTACTGCTAACAGCATGAGCTAATCAAGCTAACAGCTAAACCTGCGCTGCAACCTCTTTTTGGTCACTTAGCTGTTGTCAATATGTTAGTGTAGAAGCATTAAGGTTAATTTTATACCCTGATGCCTAATGTTTGCTCCCTCATCCAGATGACTGTTGGAAAGTATTCTGTGAGTCTGTCTTTTTTAGTGGGCAGCAAACTCTCGATTGTGCCGTGTCTCTGCATCGATGCAGAATCTCCCACGTCTGCATTGCGACGCATGTTATATTCGAGAGATTTCCACACCTCTATAAAATGTGGGCCATGTGAAGGGTGGGTCGGCGCTAGAAAGCAAAAACAGAGAGGGGAGGGTGCAGCAGAGTTGCTTCCTTAGGAATCTCATGCTACAGCTAGCTTGATTTAAAGACGTTGCCTACCCCAGCTTTAATTTATTGTTATTACGTGGATGCTATTAGTCTGTCTTTCACTCTCCACAATGTCAAGTACATCAAAGGTTGCTAATGTGGCTTTGAGTCACCTTTAGCGGTGATGCATAAAGTGTCTAGATATTCATCTTACAGTGCGGTGCCCTCACAGCAGTCCAAATATAATTATAACAGACTTTTGAGTGTGTCATCATTAGAAGCTCAGCCACAGATTTCTCACCTGTCATGTACGAGATTGCATGTTCATTTCCTTGCAAGTGCAGGAACCTTTTCAACCTCCATCATGTCAAAGATGAATAATAGGTCTGGTGCTGGAGCAGTACTGACTGACTCATGATGTCTCAGTGTCATTACAGCCCTGAGCGTCTTTGGCCAGACTTTAGCACCACTCCCCGCCATAGTGCTCATATGAATCCCCAGAGGGAGGGACAGTTTATCTGTAGCAGTTTGCAGCTGGTGTTTGCCCCAAAGACTCCGAAAGCCCCCAGCTAGCATTGCCACTTCAGATGATAGTCATTTAGCAAACAAGTCAATCATGCGCAAGGCAACTGCCAGCGACATGCCAACGTCCCCAGTGATCCCAGATATAGAGATGAGGGGTCAGAGAAGAGTCAGCCTGCTGGGTCATGGAAATCAGGTCAATTTGGTCATCAACAAACTATCTGGGTCTAACATTCTGCTCAAATTATTGTCACTGTTGAATTTGGTTTGAAATGACAAAAGATCAGGGGGGCCCTGGTGTTGGTGTCATCCAGAGTCCGGCACAGTTCACTGATTTAAGCCCCCGCTGTGGGCAAATGAAAGATTGTGGATCTCATTATTATATCAGAATTATGATCTCTACACAAAATCCTTCACAGATGTCCGAGCACTGAAATATGTGAGCCAATGAGCTGTAAGACAGTCTTGAGAAAGTGCAAAGGAATCTCTGAATCTAAAATGTTAGGAAAGCAAATGAAGAGCGTTCTTTGTGCACTGTGCTGATGTTGCTTTTTTGTCATGATAGCTTTAAAGATCTTAAAGAATGCGCAAATAAAAGTCCCTTTTAAAGTGAATGTAAAATTTTCTTTTTCAAACTACCAGGCTTCACATAAGAAATTCAATTTCAGTGGTAAACACCACAATGAATAATAATAGCGTCTGTAAGGCAGATAAAAAGATACATACCCTTGTTGTATCTCATCTCTTGTCTGACAGTACTGCTTTAGATGTGGCGCCGGAAACCTTGGGACTGACAATCCTCTGCGGCAATAAAACTACGAGTTTGACGGCTGGTTAGTTGGTGGCATTAACTCACTCGCTGTCTTTTAATGCTAGGGCCAGAGGAAACCTAACAGTTATGTGTCCTCACATATTTCTAACCAATTGGATTCAATTAGCGCCGTGGAGATGAGAATGTTTTTATTTAATCGTGTAGAAATTCTCTGTACTCTTAAACGTTCTCCTTTAGTTTGTAGCTTTAGTTGTCTCTCAGTGACAATGACAAAAGGAGTTGAAACAACTTCCATCACATTGATAGAAAAATTCTCCAGTACTCTTAACAAGTTTTTTTTTAAGCTTATGCTAAAGCATGGGGCGAATGTCTTTGTATTTCTCTCTTAAAAACAATTTTTATCCTTTAAAAAAAGCAGAAGACAACTGCAGATAATGCAGAGAAAATCTGGCATTATTTACTAAATATTAACAATAAAGAATGAGAAACACATTGTGCATTAGTCATAGTTGGAGTGCAGGAAAATGTGCACTTGGCAGGCTGAGAAATCTTATCATTACAATCAGGTGGGTTTGCAAATATTGCAGACACCTGAAAGCAGCTAGAGACAGTCTTTGAAACCACCACCTTCGTCCAAAGATATAATCTCTTAGTAAGTTATGTTTACTTATGACCGTCAATTAATTTCTAAAGGTCAGACTCTCTTTGACTTACTTGCACAATCATGCGGCAGAGAGTCGAAGTGCAATGTAAACAAAACAAGCGAGAGACATCCATGCTAACAAGGTAACCCTTGAATTCAAGGTTACACAAGCGTACACAAATGCATGCGCAGGCAAATATGTCTCTCTCCCCGTAGTGCCTTCCTTGGCAAAATCTCAGTGCCAGTCTCTTAATGAAATGCTCAATTAGGGTCTTTAAATAGGTAATTATGCAGTGCCTAATCCCTTAGCTCCTGGGCCCTATCTCATTTAGATGACACTTGGGCAGGCAAAATGGGAGGGGCAGACACCGGGGCCTTGGTTTCTGTCATCAAAGCCCCTCCGTAGTGGCACAGGCAGCCCTGCTAATGATAAGGCACATCCAGGCAGTCAGTCAACAGCGACTCCCAGTGAGGGCCACTGACAGTATGGGAGATGGCAATGTCAGGCTTGACAGTGTCTTAATCATGTTTGTGAGTGTTCTGGTGTGTATTGTATTGGGTTTGGGGGGAGCTTGTGTAAAGGTTTCTGAGCAGGTCTTAGATGTAGAGCGAGAGCAGCTCAGTCTATTCGTGTCATGTGGGTTTTTATATGCATTTTTCTCCGACGACTGCCAAGTTAATTTTATAGGAAACGACGACAGTGGAGGAGAAAATCACTTCCAAATGTCAAGCTGTGTATTTTGCTTGATGCCAGGCATTGACAGAACAGTTTTGATTTCCTGTACTGACATTTGTTTGAAGGTGGCATTTGATTTAAATTTCAATCTCCGAACAGTGGCTGAAGAAAAGGACCTATTCTTTTGCTTTCAGCAGCATAATAAAATGTCTTGTTCGAGTGCTACAATATACCACCACTGACGGGGAGCTGCTCTTGTTTGGTTGCTAACGTAGCAATGGCAGGCATTTGTCTTTGTGAGACGACAAAAGGGGAATTGTTGCTTTTGCCTCGGGGTAAACCATTGCTTTCTCTGGACTGAGTTGCACAAGCAGCCTGCAATGCCTTTCATTAGAACAATAGCTCGGCTTTGCTTAAACACCTTTCAAGGGCGTCCAAAAACTAAAAAGAAGTTTAGCTTTTAAAACCTATTAATCAGCAGCACCCACATCAAAGTGCTCAGTAAACTTTAATAGGGATACTCGAAGTGTGGAAATATTGAAACAGCTTTCTAAAATGCTGTTCGTCATCACCCTGCATGTCCTTTGGCGGCCTTATCAGGATAAAGATGGAAAAGCAGAAACAACACAATTTCAGCCTCTATCTGTGTATTCAGCAAAAACATCTCATATCTGTGATAATTTTTTTTTTTTTTTGTCTCGTTGCCCTCCCTGTTAGCGCTGATGTATTTTCAAGCAAAATGCTTTGATAAGCTGCTGGTCCTAATGCCGCCTGTCTGTTTTTTTTTCAGTTGTTGACTCAGGCTTTCTTATCAAATCTGAGTCATGGCAACTGAAACAACCAAGAATTGCTGTCAGTGTCCACATGGACACCAGTCTAACCAAGTCTGTAAATATTCAGACTTGAGTGAGACGGGATAACATTTCATAAAACTGATGTAACTGCAGCTGATTTGAACATTTTAACATTTCAATTTAGCTGAAATAACATGTCTAACGATCAGTTGCTCATAAAATAGGGGTGGCGTACCACCCAAGGAATCAACATGAATTGACGTAAGGCTGCATGACGAGTGCACTTATGAAAACATCAGCCGCATCACCTTAGGTAAAAGATAACACACAGCGCGTTCTGCTAATTGAAGGCAAATTCACTCGCCGTTGCCTTAGTGCACTACAGCGACCATAATATGGCATTACATTTTAGCTCAGGCTATATCGAGGCAAATTAGCATTTAGATAATGGAAGACACTTGGCATTTTAATTATTTTGCTGCCCTATGAGTGTAGCGTGTATGCCCCAAGCGCCTCCTTACATCCTTCATGTACGCCTAAGTAGTGCATTTACATACCAAACGGCCTGGCATGTGTACAAAAGCCACAAAAATGTCACCGCCGCACAATGCACCTTGGTGTTCAATTGTTTCCTGAAGATAAGGAGGCATATTGTTGTTGACTTATGCCATATGTATTAGGGAGCAACACAATTCCCAGCGCCGCGTTGTTCAGTTATTTTCAATGGAGCTCTGTTCTGATGTTTTCTGCCATGTTGGCTAGTGGCAGTGGAATGCTGTTTTGTCTGTTCGAGAGCTCCGTGCTTTCCATAAAACGACATGAGCTCGGGCTGGGAACAACCTCCCTCTCACCCTCCTTCCTCTCTCTCATTTTCTCTGCCTCACGGAAGTGAGATTATTCATCCTCCCACAGACCGTTGCTGTGTTGGGGGTAGATGTCAAAGTGCCAGGAGCATGTGGTGCAAAGGGTATGCGTGCCTGAGCTCGGCTTGTATGTGTCTTTCTGTGCCTGAGTTTACGTTTGTGAGCGTGTACATGTAGGAGTTGTGTGTTTTACGCTGCATCTGTCCCATCGGATACGGACACGCACGTGTAGCTTTTGATGAGTTTATGTGTGCCGTGCTTTTTTCTTCTCTCGGTCCTTCACCTGCTGTCATCTCTCCAGCCCCCTCCCTTTAGGAAACAATACTTTTAGACTGTCAGACTGGCCTCACAACTATCATCTCCTCTTCGGCAGTGCCTGCTTTTTCTCCCCCCTTTCCATCATTCCTCTCTTCCAGCTCTCGCGCTGCCTCTGTTAGGCGCATGAGCTCAGACGAAGCGTGAGAAAAGCTGGCAGTGAGGCACATTCCCTCGCTTCCCTCCCTCTGCCTCAACCTCTCCTCCTCTCTACCCTACAGTGCGTCCTCCTCTCCACTCCTTTCCTTTTTGTCCTCTCTCCTCCACATTACTTTGCCTTGTCCTCCTCTCTCTCTCTCTCTTGCCACCTCTCCCTCTCTGCCTCGTTGCTCCCCTTATCCATTATATTTTCACCCCTCTGCTCCGCCTCCCTCTCACTCCCCCTTTTTTTCTGGTTCATAATATGTAACATGATTTTGCCCTCCCCTGTTCATGCGGCATAAATTTAATCCCAGCCATTACAGGTTGGCTGCCGCTGCTGCTGCGTCTACCATTTTTCTCATCCCCACCCACCCACCCATCCTGCCACACTCTGTGCCCCCGAAACAATAGACCCCTCAAGATACAGCCTGTTTACACGATAACAAGTTCTTTCCCTGCGCTAAATGCTGATGCGCAAGGTCAAGCACGACCTGAAAGGCACATGCTTGCGCTCTAGAAGCAGCCGACACTGTGACAAGTGCACATGGAAAAAGACAAGGCCTCCCAAAAAAGCAGTCGTCTGAACAGTTTACACAGCTCAAAGGCTAATTGTGCTTTGCTGTGGTTTTATCATGCTGCACATTGAAAAGGCATTAGTGGCATCTATTAGAGTTCAATAAAAGTGTGTTCACCAGTGTCTTTGAGGTCAAAGGAGGTGATTTAGATGTGCAGACAGAGATGAAATATGTTGCTTTCTCTAAACTCCTCAGCGTCCCCACCCGATAGCTTCGTAACCTTGTGCGTGTGTGTTTGTTTT
>JAPZDX010000016.1:8363377-8377789 GCA_029783625.1 Naso annulatus | reverse complement strand
AATACACACTTACTGGGGTTCAGAGAGTCCCTCTGGAATAGGATTTTTGCAACATTAGTCATTGGACTGTATATTTGGCAAGGAGTATACGCCGGTGAGTTGCGTATTGAAGTGCATGCTGTAGTTTTGCTACCTCTGAAGCCATGTTGTGAATGATGATTTGTGTTTATTTATTCACAGGAGACTCTCAGCGGCTTGCGAGCCATACGAGACCCAACCCCATCGAAAAAACGGACACACAGCCCTAGGATCTATGTGCAGTCCCAATGTTAATGTGTTATTAAGCTGCATCCTTGTACATTGTATTAAATTAGTTTTACATAATGACTGCTATGAATTTTGCTTAGAGAGCATATTTAAGTATTTGAGGGTTCGGGGAGGGGGGGTGTAGGAGAAGGCTTGTATTATGAACTTCATTATGTGTGACAAGCAGCACAATATTGATGGAGGAGCGGGTCCCCATCATCGCACTGCATTAAAACCTCTGCAGTGAATTAATGTACTATTCCTGATCCAGTAATTAACAATCATTCGGGGGCCGTATCCCTTTTCAAGTAATCACTAATTGCAATAAGAATTTCAGTTTCCATTTAAAGCGAGATTACCGATGAGCATGCAATGCAAATCAACCAACAGTTCTAATTAAGCTCCGATTCCTTCTCTTTCTTTCTCGCCTCAGACCCTTTGTGAGCGCACACAATGTGGAGTTTGTTTCCCCGGCATTACAAAAGACAAATTTTTTATCATAATGCTGCAGATAGAGAGCTGTGTAGTGCCCCAAGAAAACGGTTTATGCTTGTGTTTGTTCCATTGATTAGTATGTGTGTTTTATCTTCCCTCTGTTTTTGTGCATTGTTTATCTGTGTTTGTGTGCCTGCGTTACTACAGTCTGTTTTCTCTTCGGCATGGGGTCAGATGCTTCTTTACACCATATAGACAGTTAATTAATCCATAGAGAGGGGGTTGCATTATAAACCACACATAAGCAAGTGCAATCACAATCACCAACAAACCCATCACTCTTCAACTTTCTTTATTTAATCACTATGGTGATGACATTGTGGCAATGAACTTTCAGAATACTTAAAGGACCACAGCAGTCTGCTTTGCTCACCATTAGCAGAGATTGGCCCTATCTTCTACAAATGTTGTTCAAATTGGACCATGTGTATACTTTAGTAGATCACAGAAAAACTTCATTCACCATCTTTTATGTTGAGACATGTTTTTCTCTTTGACTCTCAGTCAAATATTCAAAGTACTAATCAGTCCAACCCCCTTTTTCAAAATTTATTTTATTAATTATCTCTCAAATATTCACGTATTATTTATTTACCTGGCTGTTGTATGTCAGGGTTTAGGGCATGGAATGGGACCTTAATGTCAGATCACACAAAAATGGAAATGGTAACTCTGGTCATACTGTATTTGCAATACCTACTGACCACTTGGTTCAAAATGTATATTCGAAAGAAAAAGAAAGAAAAAAGAAATAGTATAGGACACGTGGAAGTTGCTAGCTATAGGTAATTCACCCTTCTAAAGAGAACGTCTACAATCCCTTGGTCAAAAATTGCTGAGCAAGAGAGAGAGAGGAGAGAGCTGGGAGCCTATTGGACAAAAGTTATTACGCCTTGAAAAATAGTCCCTTACAAGTGTTGCCTTCCTAGCTTGAACATTGGCATTAAGAAGGACTGTGACACAGATGTTCTTTTTAAGCCACTGTCACGTGTTTTCACATTTTTTCTGTAACGTTTATTGTAAACAAACAAGATACTAGATATAATGTAAACAAACAAGATATCTCAGCTTTTTTGAGAATATGTGTGGGGTTTATGGGACCTCTGTGGCCGACGTTGACAAAAGACAACGACATGTAGTAACACTGGTATGGTCCTTTAAAGGCAAGTGGCCCCTGCACATACACCACATGCGTCACTTTTCCCCTCTCCCAATATTAGCCGCCCCTTTGAGACCAATTTGCTCCACTTGCTGCCGTTGTGACAATTCATCAATATCACAGAACTGAAATGCTGCGGCTTAAAGATGTCGAATGAGGTTAATGGCATCTTTAAATGCTCCTTTCTTCCACCCGTATGTCCAAATGGAGCAGGGTATTTGCAGACTGCCACCCAATGTGTTAGGATTAATTATCGCCCTTCACAACCCCACCTCACCCAGCAAGTTAAAGATTCAGAGAGGAAATGGCCCCTTTCATGCAAATGAAATTGAATATGTCAGTCAGTATAATTGTGAAAACCGAGCCCGCTTGGACTGCTGTCTGGGCCGAATAGAGGTTCCAGCTGAAAGTGGGTTTATTAATGTTCCCCTCTCCACTCTTTGATTCATGCGCTTTAATGGCTTGGCAGATCAAACTTTAGTCTATGGCGGAATCATGATGACTTGAAATGTTTTGGCCATTATGAATGAAACCCAGACTTTGATCTATTCGAGCACGGCCTCTAAATGCAGTGTTCAGCTGCGAGTTAAGCCAATATCAAACAAACTTGTAATGAATGCAGATATGCATGATGCTCTGAACCCTGCTATCTGCGAAGTTCAGCATGACGATAGAAAAATATGATATCACTGGCTACGGTCCTCAGTTGCACAGCACCCTGTACTTATCAGTGGTGTGTGCTGACTTTTTTTTTTTCCTGAGGTGGCCCAAGAGGGGGAACTGACTTATGCAGGTGTTGCATGAAGTACATGCATGCCTGAATAGCATTAATTTGCCATCTCTAATTTCTACAATAATTGTAACCATTGCAATAACTAACAGCTTCTAACAATCCAAAGATTGTCATCCTATCAATTAGAACAAAATATAGTGGCACCATTGAAATATTATATTAAGCTTCTGGAAAGTCCTTAAAAAGACTATGGTGATATGATTTTTAAACCAGGAGGCACAATTACATGTGGAGAAGAAGAAATGTGTGTGTCAAAATACCATTTAATTCAGATATTTTTGTCCTGGCCTACACATCATGTTCTACATACTCAAGAAAAAATCTTTAGAGTAATATGGAGGCATTTGGGGTGGCCAATCAGATATCTGTGTTGGACAGTGGAACCCCAGGCCACGCCCCCAGAACCAAGAGTTTGGCCATTCGATAAGTTTTTAAAAGTTCACCCCATTCTCCAAAGAGCAGAAGCTTTTAATTCACTGCTGACTCAATTCAAAACATTCTTAAAAAAGAGGGAATGTAATATATGCAAGGTCAAGTTAGTTACACGGTCTTTTCAAGAGTTCCACTTTCTGTATCACTGCAAGATTTTGTTTAATGTTCTGCTCTGCTTACGGACCATTTCTGTTTAAGAATTCTCTTTTCCAAACTTTCAGTTGGTTTTCAAATAAGAAACACATTCCCATTTGTTTTTTTTAGTCTTAGATTTGAGGGTAAATCAAGGGGAAAAAATTAAAGCTTTCTGGAAATTTTCATTTTAGATCAAGTATCCTGCCTTTGTTTGACATCTTGGAGGTGCTGCCTCGCCTCTGCATTGACCACAGCACTTAATGTTGCAAATTCGAAGCACTGCAGTTGCCAACTTTCGTTTTCCTGTTTTTATTATTGCTGAAGGTCTGTATTTTTATATGTGATGGAGATGTACTTTAGATTTATGGGTTTTTCCTTGTCAGATCAATACCAGACCAGCAACATTTACTTTTGCCTTTCTTGGTAATGTTTTAAAAATGATTTGCACACTAAATCAGTAATGGCCCCGATTCTAAATCTGCTCTTCTGGAAGTTAACAGTTCAGTAAGCATGTTGCACGGGCAAGAGCACCACTTACGTGGGATTCAGAAGAAAAGCATTGAGCCTCAGCTCGGTTTAAATGCAATGTGACTTTCCCAGTGTAGTGACAGCATTGCAATAATCACCTAAATCGACCTGATTGATGTTAAAGACCTTGCAAAAGAACAAAACGATAAGGATAGTACGCAGCAGCAGCAACAGAAACACATTTCCTGCTCTGTGTTTGTACCGCCTACATTGTAAAAGGCTTCCAATTTCCATTTATGTCTATCCGTTAAAAAATCTATACTTCGAGTCATGAAACGGTCTGCCCCCTCAGCCCTGTGGACATGGGTGTTCTCAAGAAAAGCAAAGGCTTTCAGTCAGCCACCAAATTATTAACATGCTGTTGATCCATGAAAAATAGAGCGGGGGGAGGGGGATGCTACGAAGAGCTTCCTCCTTTGCCGTGATGGCGAACGTACACATGGTTACATAATGACCTCAGGGGAGAGCAGGCACAGGCCCATGTCACCAACCTTTTAGCTTGTGACAGGATTTACACCGCTCATTTGTTTTCTGGGGACAGCTTAGCAATGGATTAACAGGTGCCTCGCCGTGGTATTAATGCATGTGGATCATGGTTACCTCTCACAGGAGATGCCAACGTGTAGCAGAGGTAATCGGAGCTTTTACTGGATGGCAGTTCGCTCAGATTGATATGAGAAATTAACATAATCGCAGGCAAACAATTGGCAGATACATCTTTTCACTTTCTTAGAGCTTTTGTGTGGTAATGATTGTAATTTTCCAAACACAATCACTGAAGAATCAGGGTTCTACGGCGGACAATTTCCCTGTGGCGCGTGAGTTTGCACAGTGTTTGTTCATGGACCATGTCTTTTTGGTTGCTGTCAAGGTGCTCGTCGTTGCATTGTTCGGGGGAAAAAAAAAAAAAAGAGGTTTCAATCAGCCTCTGTCTACTTGGAGCCGAACAAGGAGTCTACCAAAATGGATGTTTGTCAGCGGCGGGCCTAAAATGGGGGTATGATGGTGATATCAGCGGCCATGTCTGTGAAAACACCATTACGTTCATGTCACGCCTCAATCACTCCCCATTGTGCGGCGACCCCCACCCCCCACCCCCCACCCCACCTCTTTCCCTCACCTCCAGTGCTGATCTCCCCCTGTACATGTCCTGGCAGTCTATCACAGCCGGAGTAGGGAGATGCACCGAGCCGTAATGGATGGCCTTGAGGGAAAAACAGCACCAATAGCATATCAATTACCCATCAGCGCCCTCTTGGCTGGTTGCCAACGTGCACCACACCCCAGCCGAGCTCGGGCGCAAATGCAGATATAATGGCGCTTTTCGCCGCGTACAAATTACACAGTGTCAACTCCGCTGCCCACCTGTCGGATCTGTCAGCCCGTGAATGAGAGAGAGATTCTGAGAAGTGTTCGTTCGTGTGTGTGCGCGCGCAAGCCCGTGTGCCCGTCACGAGGCAATCAGGTGATTTCCCCGACTCATTTGCCCAGTGGAAGCCCAGCTGCTTGCCTGTTTATCTGTTCGCCCTTTTGATTGCTGACCACACATCTTATGTCACCTCTCCACGAATCCTGCAGGTTAATTTGTCCCTCGCCCGCAGTTGTGCCGCTGGGCAGCACAATCTGGGAGGGGGAAATTGTTCTGCGCACAGGCGCGCGAACAAGCACAATCGCACATTCTCACACACACAGATGAGGTGATTCAGATGGTTGGCATTGCCGCAGCTGTGTGGCCCCTAATGGCCTGCTGAAGTGATTGATAAAAGGCAAACAGTTGCTTCGCAGGGGGACAGATGGAGCTCCACCTCCCACTGAAGCTGGCACTCAAGCTTCAGAGGAAAACACTGAGGGGGTCTGGCTTAGCACTATGATATTACTGCTATTGGAATTAGCTGATAATTATGATAAGAATGTAAATATCACAATCAGAATCTCATCAGCGAGAGACGGGTTCCTTTGAGGTTTTGCTGTGGTTGTAATAGAAACGTCAGCTCATGACAAGGAACTGATTGTCCTGGAGGAGGGAAGGAAGGCAAAACAGAACTCCATTCTCGGAATTGAAAGCACACAGAGTATTATTGTAATTCTGACAAAGCCTAAATTAAAGCGGGGAATAATTTTCTTGACAAACTATGATTCTAAAAATCACATTTCAGAAGCAGAGCTGCAGCTCTCCCCACTGCTGTGGAGATCAGAGACTGTGCAAATGCTATTGTACAGTGTTGCGAATCCACGGCGGTAGATGGGAACGTCCATGCCGTGTCCACACAAAGCAAACACTGTTCCACTCTGCTGTTCTCTCACCTCCACTCCCCTGCATTTTTAGCATTTTTATCCTCATTGCCTTTACACTTGACTAGTTGTGCTGAATTGAGGGACCAATTAGGAGCAGCGAATGCTCACATCGCTGATCAGAGCATTGCGAGGACCTTATCAGGTGCGTGTCTCATTTGCGTCGGGCACCAACGCCGTTTCCATCCGCGGTTTTCAGGAGATTAGTGTTGTCTGCTTCTGCTTCTGTCTCTTTGTAACTGTTGGAAAATGTTGGCCTGCGTTGGGCAAATCATCCTTTCATACAAGTTAGAAGAACACGTGAAGAGATTCTGTACCTCTGTGACAGTATTACGCAGTGACCCCAATAACAAAAGGAACCTTTTTTCCCACAGACATTTGTAGCCGAGACACAGTTGCTACTTCTTCTCAAGCTAACTCACAATGAAAGTCAGATTTCTGTCTACATTTCAGAACAAATCATATAAAGTTCAGTTCCTTTCATTATCTTCAATGATTTGTCGAAAACTTGTCTTTCTTTAGCTCAAAAATCTGTCCTTTCAACCAAAAATTCCTTCCTAAAAAAGTCTCAGTCAGTTATCCGTCAGAGGGGATTTCAGAGTTGAAATACTTCCAGGGTCAAGATAAAATGCTTTGTACACTGACTTCTCTCCTTTAACTGATCTCAATTGCTGATCATCTGTTTCCACTTTGCACAATAAAGTCAGTACAATCTCCTGTCTCAACCTCCAGAGGCAAACCTCTCAGCCGCCACATGCTGAAATCTGCAGCTTTGTTGCATTCTAGTGTGCGCAGCTTGATAAGGGAGATAAATTGCTCTGTCGGTGACCGCTTAGCATGCTGCTAACTATTTTTGTCATCTTTTATTTTCATTTCTGTCTGTCTGCAGCACCACCAAAGTTTTTAAGAACCCCCAATGACCAAACAGGCGTGCAAGGAGGGGTGGCATCCTTCATCTGCCAAGCGACGGGAGATCCTCGGCCGAAGATTGTGTGGAACAAGAAGGGGAAGAAAGTCAGCAACCAGAGATTTGAGGTATTAGGTCTATTGTTCTGATGTAAAATGCTCGACAAATGGAATGCTTCAGCACTGCTTTTGGCTCTTGCTCGCACATAATCCATCCACCAAGACCCGCTCGCATGCTTCTCCGCCCTGACTTGCCACCACGCATTAGCAGGCTCTAGTAACCATGCTGACCAGGCTTCTAAACATGCCGCAGTTGAAATGAGCAAACATACAGAATGTCTGGGGACAGATTTGTAATTAATTAAAAGACAAGAAGAAAAGTAATTGGCCAGAAGAGAAAAATCGACTTGTGGTGTGACCCAGATACCTACATTAGCATCACGCCACATTTGCCAGCTTTATGTAAAGTGAAAGGGGAAGAAGGCGCTTTCACTTGGAAATATCCTTTTGCTTTGTGGCATCTTTATCTAAATGCATGTCCTATCCTCCTTATTTTGGCTGAAGCTTTGATTTCTGGTCAGCTTTAATCTGCGCTCAGGCTCAATACCCATGAGAAATAACACATCATCGCAGAACACTGATAAGATTTCTATTAATTTCTGTGTCAGTCCTCGGGACTATCATGGTGTCACTCCCCCCCCCCCCCTCTAGATGCCATATTTTCTTGCTAGTGCACAGCAGCAATGGCTTAACTGAGCTTGGAGACCTCTTCCCGCCTCTTCTTTGCGTCTCATAACCACAGAAATCTAATCTTATCAGAGTTCATCACGTTTGCATCGCACGTCCTGCTGAATGCTAACACACTAGTTTTCATTCCCCGGTTGCCTCGCCATTCTGCGCCCATTCAATCATGCACTGCCGCCTCATCTTCTAACAAAAACCCATTTCCTTTGAGAAGTCTCACAACTTCCTTTCTGATTTGCTTTTTCGGCTTTGACTGAGAAAGGAGGCTGTTTTTTACCATCACCTGCTGTCAGCTTGAATGCCAACAACGCTGTACCGCTTGGCCACTGAAATGTTGTGTATTGTTAACTAACACATGCATAGATATATTGTTGACTTTAAAAATGTTTGTAGGCCTCTGTGTGTTTGTGTGTGTGTGTGTGTGTGTGTGCGACAGCGTGTGCAAGTGCGTGTGAAGCCAAGTTTTAAGGCCTATCTTTATTGAAATCTACCTCTATGCTTAAAAGAAATTGAGTTATGACACAGGGCTTTCTAAAATCAGTGAGTATACAACCTGTAGCATGCAAAAAATAGCTGAAAAAGCTACAACAAACACCTGTTTGTGAGCATTTTTATGTGTCGTTCATCCAATACAGTCGGTCCTGTCTTTTGTACCACTACCTCACCTCATGGTACAACTGTCCGTAACCGTTTATCAAGCCACTTTTAACTGTTTGTGCTTGTTTCTGTCCCATTAACACTATCAGTGTGATGCATTTTGCAAGGGATAGAATGTTAACTTTAAGAGTGGGACACATTCAGATTGAAATTCTTACTTCACGTTCCGATATCCAAGCAAAAATTTTCTGAAGTTAACCTTTCCCATTCTTAAAGTTAGTCAGCCGAATCGATATTTTACTGCACAAAGTTCAGCGATATATCAGATCTTGCTATTTTACGAGGAAACAATCTGAACACAGTAAATGTATCTACACACAAAGGGCAAAAAAAAAAATAATATATTTTCAGAACTTACAGATTCTAAGAATTCTAACGCTGCACAGATCCTGAAGTAACTTTTTTTGTACATGTACAGTACATAAGCACAGTACTCACAAACCACAAAATCACTGGTTCTGATTGGATGTAAGGTAGGCAGCAGCTTTCGTCTCTGTCATAGGAAGCACATTTTGTCAATCACCATCAGTGTCTTTAGCCAAATGTCCTTGACAGTGTTGTTGTTTTTTTGTCTGCGGAAGGTCCCTCACCCGTTGTGAACCAAAAAATCTCCTTTAACATTATCCTGTCTCTCGCACCTGCAGGTGATTGAGTTCGACGACGGCTCTGGTTCAGTGCTCAGAATTCAGCCATTGCGCACGCCCCGAGACGAAGCCATATATGAATGCGTCGCCTCCAACAGTGTTGGAGAGACGAGCGCTACAACCAGACTCACTGTTTTACGTGGTAGGTCCTTTTCAACAACCCCAGAAGAAAAACACACACACACACACACGCCACTTACATGCCTCTCCTCTCCCAGCTCTCACAGGTAAGCATGCATTCACTTGTTTTATGTCTGTCCTGTCTTCTTTTCTTTATCTGTCAGCGTCGCGGCGCACAGTCAGAGCCGACTCTCGTTACACTCACGTTGTGTATTCTAACTTGATAAGATTTAGCCCATTAGCCATTTAGCCGAGTGAGTTTCCGTTTCTAAGTGACTTAAGTCATTTGCATAGAGATTCTTGACACAATAATTAAGATGCCAGTTAAATTATGCAAATGGCCATCCTTTCCTAGCCCGCGGTGGTTTAATGGAAAAGCTCAGCAATAATTTTCAAATCAGTCATTTTTCATCTCTGCACTTCAGCTTTGATATTCGTAGGACCATATAGAAAATAAAGCAGAGTATTAACCTGCGTGTATTTTTTAGATTGTAGCCTGCTTGTCACAGGTCACCTTCTTGCCTGTGTCTTTCATTGACCACAGTTAATAGCAGCTTTTATCCACACAAACATGTGTAACAAAACGCAGACGGGAAGGGTCAGCCGCTTTGTTTACAGCCGGCGAGCTGCGAGAATGAAAGTCGGATGACAAATATCAAATTGTTTGACAGTGCCGCTTTTATAATAAGCACTGAGGAAAATTTTTATCTTGATTACTCCAAACATTCCATTCAAAGGCAAATATTTGGTGGCCCTGAGCTCAAAAGGCTGCGTAATATCTCTCTAAAACATGACTTGTTTTGCTGTGAATGGAGAAAATGGCTTTAGAAAAAAGCCTTGGGCTGCCTGAATGAGGTGTGCTCCATTATGTGCCACAATTACACAACATGGCAAATGAGTTCCTATTGAGAGGGGGTGCTTCCATCCTATAGAAAAAAAGCTGGCTCTGCTAGTCTCTGAAGCAACCCCCCCGCACCCATGCTCCACATACACACACACTTGCTTCTTATCTCACCAATGAGCCAACAAAAGGCCCTTTGCACTGTCTCCAGAGGCCGATTGAAAGAGAAAGGTGGCACGTTCACATGCGGCTCTCTCCTGTTTACTCTGAGTACAAAGTCAGTGTGTTCATGTGTGTGTGCATTCTCACATGCAATATTGTGCACATTTCCGCCCCTGCTCTTTCTCTATCTCTGTTTTTTTCCCCTCACACACACACACACACACACACACACACACACACAAACAGATATAGCAGAGGGACGGGTATAGAGGCTGCTCTTCCCGGCTCCGCGGCCTAGCATTAGCATGTTTATTACCATTTCCATTTTGCTCTTCTGCTCGCTCTCCTTTCCCATCAATGTATTGAAGGTGAAGAGAGGCCTATCACGGAGCAAAAAAAAAAAAAAAGAAAAAGAAAAACTGGAAAAAGCTTTTTCTTTCTCGGCTCTGATGCAAATAACGGTGTGCTCTGTCCTCATGTTGCCTCCCTCGGATACATAAACCCAAAATGCTGGCATTGTGAATTATAAGGTAATAATCTGCAAGATCTTTACATCAACGTGTGTTCAGCCACCAGCTCTTCTGACCAAAGTCTTGCTTTGACACAACAAGGATTCAATCTAACTTTAGTTTATGCATTTCCACATATCTGCCATCTTACCAAAGAACAGTGTTGTTATGCGTACTGCTGGTGATATCTTTAAAAAGCAAATAATGGAAAATAAAAGAACTGCATAATCATAATGAGCAGTGATAGCAGTCATAGCTAGACAGACAAAGGAAAGGAAGCAAGATGCAAATCAAATATAAACAAAAGGAAGATGATCCCACAGTGCTGGCCACAGACAAGGATATCTAGAATCACTATAATGAGATCCACTCTAGCTAGTCATTTGATTCCTCTTTTCAGCATTTATATCTTGAAGTTTCAACCAAACAGATTTCCTCACTTATCCAAAGACCCTGCGCGAAAATAAATTTGACTCTATGGAAGTAGGCAGGTACGCCACATTGTAAGGGCGGCGTACTGTACGAGGTAAGACAAGGTTACCTCAAGGATGTATTATATATTATTTAGGAGACCAAAAAGCTTCCTCCCTCCAAAACTACTTCATTCAGTACAATAGATACAGCACTGCTGGTTTGCTACACATCCTCCGACATGACATAAACTACAGTTTTAAAAATGCAACTGTGCATTTTTCAAGTGCGGTCTGTCAACATCACCGGCAAAAGAATATTTCTCTCCTCCTTTGGCCATGTTAGTGGAGAAATACTGAAGAGTGTGATGCAGGGAGAGATAAATAAATAAGCAAACAAAGATAAGTGATACTACTCCAGGGCTAATACATATAAAGTGAATGTTCATTTAGTTCATTTGGGCTCCAATGGTCTGTGGAAACGACTGCAAAGCATCTGTTGTGGGAAGCTCGCCACAGGGGGCGATGCCTAATTCCATGAAGGAAAAGCACATTGTTGTAATTGCCATGCTACGAGGAGAGGGGATTCGAGGTGACAAATCCAAGTACTTGGGGATATTAGTATTCGGATGGGCCTCTAACTTGATGGGAAGTGCCATTAGTAATGAACTTCCAGGCTTAGAGAAGTGATTTGCATGAAAGGCGAACCCTGAAACGTAATGATGTTCCAAGTCAAATCTGCCCGGCCACAGCATGAGGTGCGGGTTTCCTTCCCTTTTTTTTTTTTCGAGTCTCTGTTTTGATTAAGTACGAGATGACCCACCTCATATGCGACTCATGTCTTTGAATTAAGGTCGTCTTGATTCGCCTTATAATAGAGAGTGACAGGAAGGGATTGAGAGATGAAGCAACAGCACATTTTGGGTTTCATGGCTGGAATATGATTACGACGAAGTGGTATTTGATCTCATTTATGAATATAACTCAGGAAGATACTGGCGTATAAGCACCTACTCATGTATTAGTGCAGCTGGATGTCTTTCTTAGGCTTTTATCCGTAAGCAAAACAAAAGAAATATCAGTGAAAGTATCCGGAGCACCTCACAAGGTCTAACCTCTCTGCGAGCAGCAGTCCTAGCAGAGTGATGTGTGGATTTGAGTGCTGCAGTTCATGATTCAGGCATGATTAAGGATTTATATTGCATCCTCGTACTCCCATTATGCTGTCAACAGTCATTTCCTGTGCCCCGCACACAAGTGTGCAAACTTATGCAGCTGTGCACAACTTGACAGTGGGAGCGGAAAATAGGAAGCCGCTCTCCTGTGACGGAAAAACAGAATGCATCATTTCCATTTGTATGGAATGGTGCAGTGGCACAGCTAAAGTCGTGTAGCTGAGACGGATCTCTCCACGTACAATGAAAGGGCTGCTACATGATCAGTGATTATTCATAGACAATGTAGGCACTTCACTCATTGTCATTGTTATGGGAAAAATGGTCTCCATACTTAATAAAAGACAACAAAAGATGCTTAATTTACATTCAAAGTTAAGTTAAATTATATTCACAAGATGCTAGTCAGAGGAAATGTGTAGACTTGCCTGCATGGCTCCGACCTGGAGGAAATAAGAAAAGTGACTGACAAGATTAATTTAGCAGGCACCTTAATGCTCATTCCAAACCATAATTTCTCATCTGTGTGCGCTATTTTCCAAACGCATAAGGCCGTCCTTCTAAGTACAGAGCGAGAGATGAACAAAAGCTGGTCGGCATGCTCAAAATTGCTTAGCAAGATAAATGCTGTGTCAGCTGTCTCACACTGTTGGAGCAAAGGGATGCAGCGGGGATGAAGCAAGTGACCATTGTAAAATTACTGTGCTTGTGATCAGTGGCTCGAAAAAAAAGGAGGGTAGGGGGCCAGCAGCCACCATACAATTCTCTGGTTTGCTGGCAGGGGCTCTATAGATGGAAAGACCTGCGCCGCCACATGGAACACTCAATTTTGTTAGAAAAATACATTTTTCTTCCAAAAATGGGGCTGTGGAAACATGCTGACTCGCTGTTGGAGTTTAACTCTTTCTATATTAAAAAAAAAATAAAAATACTGTAACTTTCTCAAACAGCATTTTCAAGACGAAGGGACTGTATAACCCGAGTGGTTGGTCCTCTTTAAACCATCCTGATACCTCCACGTATTAAAGAATGAAGGATTAATACACAGAAACTACGAGTGTTTAAGCAGGTTTTTCACATGAAGAAGCAGTCATTAATCGTTGGACATTTTTCTCAGAACTCGACATGTTTTTCTCCCTCGGCATGCTGGGACAAGCGTGGAACCATCTACGCAGACTATCAATTATCGTCACGTCCATTAGGCCGGATGTTTCATAAAACATCCACAGGCAGAGTTATTGCTTGGGATTTGGCCAATACTGACTTGATGCTACTCTCTCAACAATTCCCAACTTCTCTCTCTCATATGTCACAAAAATGGAGCACTTGATGACAAGTTATTCATTATTGTAATTAAAAAGATGGAGTTGACTGTCCTCGCCGAAATTGATCACGTCTTAAGAAAAATAAAAAAAAATAAATCACCTTCCTACTCCCCCCTATATGGTCCTGCGTGGTTAATCGTGGGAGCCAATCAGTATCTGTATCGTAAGCAGGATGATTTAAGACAAAACCACTGCCAACAAGATGGATGTAAGACTTTATAGTCCGCATGGTGCATGAGAAAACATCTGCTGGAGCTTCAGAGGCACGTGGACTGCACTCCGAACGTGACAGATAACTCTGCACGTGTTGTGGCTCTCTGTTTGTTTAATAAAAGTAAACGCAGCCTCCTGGATTAATAATTATTGATTCAGACAAATGAGGAATGATTTTTTTTTGTGTGTGTGTGTGTGTGTGTGTGTTTTTTCCCTCAACGCAGGCCTTAGATACCACTGTTCCCCAAAGTGACCTCACAGTCTTGGCAGCACAATTAGGTGATGAGTGAGTGTAAAATGCAAACTGTTTCTCACACTTTTTGGAAGTGTGCTGAAACAGAAAACAATAAAATATGATAAGAAAAGGCTGGGCATTTGAAAAGAGTTCTGTTGCAAATTAAAAATCTTATCTGATTATTTACAAACGTACACATGCATATGCAATAAATCTATTAATTTGTAATTAAATAAACTCTGTGACGGAGGTGTGGACTCAACAGTGTTGGACAAATATCTCAGAAACTGTAGTAAGTTACTTGTTACTGATTACTCCTTATAAAAGTAATATATTTACTATACTTATTACTTTGTAGCAAAAGTAATTAGTTTCGTTACTCGTTACTTTA
>JAPZDX010000016.1:8334825-8352589 GCA_029783625.1 Naso annulatus | reverse complement strand
TGTGTGTGTGTGTAGTGGTGGCTACTGCAGGATGACGACAAATTTATGCAGATTTTATGCTGCACTCAAACAACATTTTAGGAACTGGAACGGCCACTGTTGTCATACAAGGCAAATGCGACTTCACTTGTGCTCGTATTTAGTGCGAGTGATCAATAGATATAATCTGCTAATGGGCTGGGTTTATGTCCAGTGGCCTTATGTCTTCAGCAGAAATCTGCTCACTGAGGTACTTTTTGAGCCAATGTCCTTTTTATACTCCTCCCATACTTGGCACGGCGCACTCATATGGCCTGATAGCCTGGCAGTGGCTAATGTGTGCAAATTGTCATTGGGAGTCTTTTTATATCAAGCCCCAGTGCTCAGCACTTCTCCAGAAGGTGACTTCAGCATTTCTTTCCCTTCCATCTCATTTAGTGTGTAGATCCTTTGTTGAATATACAGTATGGGTCTGTAAAGCAGAAACTGCCCTTGTCTAGACTGTCCTTGAGATTGCAGCTCTCAGTGAGACAGATTAAGGAAGCAGGGGAAATCTGTAAAACCCTTTTTTTTCCTATTAATTTCATCTTTCAACTTTGCCTCGTCTATAATATACGGAGTGGCTTGGGCACTGCAAGTCATGCAGCATCGAGTATACCCTAGTAATCCCTTAAAAACAAATGCACTACGAGCAAACTTATCCAATTTCCACTCCTAACAGGACGCAGCCCAGAGTTCCTGAAGTGGTAATGAAGTGGGTTCAGGCTGATAATTTATGTAACCACGAGTCGAAAAACCAACTGCGAACACGGCACATGGGAACAACTGCTGGCCGCTTTGCCCCTAGGTTGATTCATTATTTCATTCTTAACTTCTAACATGATGTCAATAACCCAACTTCAGCACAAAAATATACAACAAACATGCCCTGTCTCAAATTAAATAGCGATTAATCTCATTTCGTTTTGGTCACTTTGGCCTTGTAAAGAAAATGCTGCAGCAGCTCGGTTGACGTGAGCTGTTAATCACGGTGCTAGCTTGCAAATGTGTTCAATTCCCCCCCCCTTTATTTATTATCACAACAGCAGCTCTCTTGGTGAAGTAAATGAGGGTATAGCTGAGAGCTTTAAGGAGCTTTACACACCAAAATACGTGTGTTTCTTGTTCCTTTTTTTGCATTCTCATCACAAGTTCTGTGCAAAAAAAAACTTTCTGAGATACCTCACGGTTGATGTAATGACTTTGCGGCCATTCTAGATGAGCACGAGTGCACAAAGCAGCTGTAAAATGTATTTCTGGGCTGAGCAGGAATGCATTCAAAAGGCCAGAAACCTTCGTAACAGATCATTAATTTTAAATGCACTGCCTTGAGTCAAATCAACTGCCTGCAATGGAGTTACAGGCTACCATCGTGTCACACAAGCATGCTGTGCAGAGGGAAGATGGGTTTGCAGAAAGTGCCCTTCGGACATGTGACCAAGCCTCATTTTTACAGTTTTGTTGTTGTTTATTCTTTGACAATTTGAGTGAGTCATACTGCAGTGAAACCGTAATGTAAATCAGACAGAAGTCATGGTTACGGTGTTTTTTAAAAGCTATGATGTTAAGCTAGGCTACACCAGTCATGAAATCAAATGAACGCTGTCCCACGCCCTCCTCTTACCTCCTCAGAGCTGAATAACAAGGGGCATTGCATTACTGTAGCATGGGAGCGATCCGGACTTCTTAACGGACAGCCAAATTACGAGCTCTTGAGCACTTTGTTTTAGAATACATCACAATTTCACAGGAGCTGCTTTTTAGTTCGCATGGATTGTCACATCCAATTACTATATTCAACACGCATCCGTGCTCCTAGGCTCGCTTCTGGCTATTGTGTTTGATCAGGTACACTTTTGACTCACTGTAGAATCGACTAATTGTCTGTTCGACCTTGAACAGGCCAAAGGGAGTTTGGACAGCATCTACCTTGTACAATTAATTCATTTCCCACTCCTTCCTGTCTTTCTCGATTTGAATGAGCACCTTTGAAAGTGCAGTTTCTCTCTTTAGACTATTCCTTCACTCCTTGATGGTTGTTAACGTGATGCTTTGAGAAAAGATAAGTTGTTGCCGCGGATCATTTTCTCTTCCCGGTAGTTTTGCTCTTTTTCACGCGTGGTCCTAATGCAGTATGTT
This sequence comes from Naso annulatus, assembly GCA_029783625.1. Classification (NCBI taxonomy): domain Eukaryota; kingdom Metazoa; phylum Chordata; class Actinopteri; order Acanthuriformes; family Acanthuridae; genus Naso; species Naso annulatus. Next base: position 8,350,432 of record JAPZDX010000016.1, on the reverse strand, counting down.
TTCTCTGGAGAGGGCACTTTGTCACATATTTTGTGTGGGTATATGACTACAATGCGTGTCGACTGCACAAGCACAACAACACAGGGAAATGTTTGTGTGAATGATGACCACAGCACACAATTTAGTACATGTTTGCACCTTTTCCTGTACCCAGTCTTCCTCTCTCTCTTTGTTTTTTACTGTTTATGTTATCGCAATTTGAAAAACTAATAGAGTTCTTGAAGCCTATTATGCAACTGCAGTTAATGACAATGAAAACAGCTACAAACAATTAGAAAGACAACCAGTGAATGCAAAAATAAGCAGACATTTGGGGAAATTCCTAATGTTTTATACTACAACGGGTTCTGACCTCAAGCTTAACTATATTAAGGAAAAGTAGAGGTGTGAGGGCACCTGAGACACATTGAGATCAATTGTTTAGACCACATTCTGACATAGTTTGGCCGTATGTGACCACACTCATACAGCAGTGTGTATGTGAATGTGTTTACTCAATTGATGTCTGTCCGTAAATGAAAGACTGACTTATTTGTGGCCACTGGCATCATTTTAAAGGTCCTGTAGACAACTTTTAACCATCACCACGCCAAATCTCAATCGCTGAATTCACAGATACCACGTGATACCAACGTTGATATACTGTTGTCTCACAAGCCTTTAGCCATCTTTGACAGAGGTAAACAAACAATCATTTCGGAAGTGACAACTTTTTTAAAATATTAAATTCACATTCATAATAATTTCCTTGGGGGAAGGCATTACTTTTTATATAGCACCTTTCTAAAACCTCTGTGGATGTATTATTCGTTAAAATTATTCATCTTCATATAAATGTTAACAATATATCCTTTAAAGACTAAAACAAAAGAGGAAGACAAACTAAACAACAAACAAAACTGATTCTAGTGGATGGAGCCAGACACAAAAATGTCTGAATTCCATTTGGACCAGCTGATTGCTCACGCCTCAAGGTCTTCGGAGGCTTCTTCCTCCTCTTTTAATTTCCAGCAGACTATGCGAGGCAAGTGTGTCGCCGCCTCCTCCGAGTCACAAACAACAACACATTTAGCCTTTGCAAACAAAGATGATGCACATGTGTATTTGCATGTGCAGCGGGATCGAGATTGAGATCTCATCGCAAGTGCTCACTCGAGTCGCGTGTGGAGACGCACTCTAATGCCAGCTGTGAACTGACATACCTGCAGCTGTCCTCTTGTGAGGAGATCGCCCAAGAGGCATGTTGTTGGCAGGTGTAAACAAGGCCTGTGTGACTGGGGTGATTTAACTAAGTGGTTATTGTTTTAATGAGCACATCGATTCCATGCAATCGTTAAAACAATGCCAGACACCGGCAAACTTTTTCACAAGAGTAAAGCTGTCGTGTCTCATTACTTTAATGGATACTGAAAGGGATATTGATAACATACTGTATGTCTTGCAAATCACGTCAAGGACTCACAGTGATTAACCATATATATAAGGATGTCTGGGACAAGTTCAGAATAATTAACAGTTTGCTACTGCCAAGAAAGTGACCAGTGTTAAAAGCATGCGTTACATAGCGGATTTATTAAAACAACAGGAGGAGAAAAAAACAAGAATGCCGCCCTGTGATTGGTTGTTTTAACACACAACAATATCCTTCACATCCCTGTCAAAGCACGTCAGTTCAGGCAGGGACACGGAGTTTCATCGCAAAGTTTTGTAGTTCAGTCTGAAGTCACTCATTTGTAATACAGTCTCTTTCTGAGAGGATTTATCCATCGAGGTGGTTTCTCATGCCAGATACCCAAAAGCGTTGTTGGAAGGTGGCCATGATTGTTGTTTGGCTGTGTGCAGGCAATGGCATCTCAAAGCTGTTTCCAGACTGATGTCTCCTCATGAAAATTTAATGAAGAATGAGTTTCCAAAAAGGTGCCGTTTACGAGAGCAACGGAAGACACTAATTTGCCATATCACAGCGGGGAAAGGAAAACTTGAAGGTGCACAGAAACCTCGTTGGCATGCAGCAGGAGCAGGTTTTGTTTTGCAGATTAACACTCAACCAACATTGCAGAGAGGCAGACGTTTTTGCATATGGAGATCCCGTGGTGTGTATGCAACATTCCACTCTGCGTCCTCTCAAAGATCACTCGCTGCGAGCCAGAAATACTTGGAGTTCAGAGCGGCGAGGTTCAGACGAATCAGCTCGAGGCTTTGATTTTCTTTGTTTCGCTAAAGGAACAAGTCTGGAGCAAGGAGCAGTGTGAGTTATCTGCTCTCACGCGTCAAACAGCAGTAAGATGCAGCGTGCCCTTGTTTAGTCGGTAAGTTGAGACACAGGCAGGAACAAGACAGCTTAAACAACACAGCAAAGCCACCTGCCGCCATCAAAGAACTGCAGAGCTCCACCTCACCTGAATACATGTTTGCAGTTTGTCTCCTGCTGCTCTCTTTCAGTCAGTTAAAGAACAGAAATACATTTTGGAAGACAGCGCTTACTGGCTGTCTTAGTACTAACAGTAGTGATAGTAATAGAGAAGATGATCAATACTACTGTCAGGTCTAAATATGAAGCAACAGGCAGGAAAAAGTTAGCTTAGCATAAAGACTGAAAACAGGAAAAAACAGCTAGTGTAAAAGTCTAAATCAGTTTGAATCCACCTGCTAGCACCACGAAAACATCACCACAAGCATCTTAAACATTATGTTTTTGCTTTTTTTCAATCTTTATTAAAACTCCAGGAGTCTCAGCATCTGGGAAAGAATTATAACCCCTCTTAAAAACTACAATTTGTTCTTTTTACATTCATTTGATGTGTAAAAAATAAGATAAAACATGTTAATAATCATTAAACCAAGAGGTGCTGTTTTAAGGAGGATTTCACCAGAAATTAACAGAGCCAGTCCGCCTTATATGCATGTTTTGGTTCCTAATGCTAAGCTAGTTGACTGCTAGCTGTAGATTACTACTTCAAAGGCAAATTTAAGAGTGGTACTTATCATCAAAGTTTAAAAAAAACAAGAAAATACTTTCATTCCCTAGAATAATCCTGCACAAGTCCTGTTTACTGTGCTGTCGTCCATTTCTCTTTTTGTTAATTGTGTGTCCTCGTCAACGCCAAATATGAGTGTGGAATCTTTTTTTTTACGTCATAGCTTTAGTAATGATAAAAGCTTAATTGAAAGAGTTCAAATTGTGTAAAAAATATGTCGCTACCCTACTGTCTTTTTGCCCCTTTGCAGTCTCTTTCTGATTTGTTTTACCATCTTATGACCACAATCTCCACTGGTATTCCCTCCTCACTGTGCACAGCTTTACTCTCTGAATCTGACCACTGCCACACTGTCTCTCATGTATCTTCAGAGGACCAGCTGCCCCCTGGTTTCCCCACCATAGACATGGGCCCACAGTTGAAAGTGGTGGAGCGAACGCGCACCGCCACCATGCTCTGTGCCGCCAGTGGCAACCCCGACCCCGACATCTCCTGGTTCAAAGACTTCCTCCCTGTCAACACCACCAACAACAATGGGCGCATTAAACAGCTCAGATCAGGTAGGTTTCCTCCGCTGAAAACTTAATTACGAGAACAGGGTGTCTTCTTTCTTGATATCTTCTATCTGATCTGCTCCCCCTGTTGTCTCTTCTGTTCTTTCATCCTCTTCTTCCTCCCATGATTTAACTTCTCATTTGGCTTTTCATTTTGTAGGTAATGGCATTGTCTCTACTATTTCCTATCCTCTACTCTCCGTCCGCCCCGGTGTGTCTTGTCTGTATGTGTGTCTCCCTTTGTCTTCCAGTGTTGTCATGGGCTGTTGGGATTGTTTCCCCCTCTGTGTTTGCTGGCTTCTGCCCTAACTTCTGCCCTCATTGCTCACTGCTGTGACTTTTTACGATTAATTCCGTTGCCGTTTTGTGTTGATTTCCTTTCCACTGCATTGGTGCAGTATTTTTTTTCTTTTTTTTAAATCCATTCTCCTCATTTCTGATGTCTTTTTTTTTTTTTTTTTTATACAATTAATATTCAACATTCGGCTTCATTCGGGGTGCACATGATTTTAAAATAGGAAAACCTGCAGAAAAGCAAATTCATTCTCGTCCTTGTGCATTTGTTGAAATTTTACTCATTGAAAGAGGGATCCTTAAACCTCCTCAGAATAAATATTTGCTGTGCATAACAACTTTATATATATTAAAGAAAAACTAATTCTGATTTGCTAATCAGCCACAGTAGTGCGTAAAACTCTCAGGCTTTTCCCTTTACCCTTGATTTTTTTGAAAATTACAGCCCCTGCTTCACTGTGTAGATGCCAGCTTTGTTTTTATTTGCCTCTGACATCCCCTAATATACCCATTCACCTGAGTACCCCGAGTTTGATTTCAATATCTCAATCCCAAGGGATTATTCTATTCCCTAAAACGTGTTCAGAATCACAGCTTGCAGCTTTTATGTACAAGCTAACAGCAAAACATTAGCACAACTGCGTGTAAATTTGAAGTCTTGTATGTTTGACCACCTGTCTTCACAGATTTCACAGCTGTCCTTTGTTAAGTCGTCTTGTTAACCTTACTTCCTTTCTGACTTTGCTTTCAACAGAACTGTGTAGAATTAACCCATATTTCTAATGTGCGACTTTGATTCACGTAGAGCTATTAAAGCATTAACTAAACCTTGTTAACTAAACTTACCTAAAGAATATAATCATATTCTTATGCTGTCTTTCTTCTCTCTATATTTTTAAATCTACAGAATCCTTTGGTAAGTGCTTAGCTCTAAAGCACACATCACCCCCCACTAATTTTTCCATGTTTCCAACAACTATTAAAATGCATGGCATGCATTTTACTAACAGTTAGCTTAGCTTCAAGGCTACTACTAGAGACACACACACACACTCTTTCCTCACCCCAAGGTGTTTAAGTGTGCTACCACTGCCAGCTTTAGCATCACCTTTATCTGCAGATTATAACCACCCAAACTCTAGCTTAGCATTGTCATATACTGACCTGGGTAATGACCTGTCCTCACATGTTTGTTACTCACTCACTGACCCACCACTCACTCACGTATTTAATCCTTTAACACCAGCACAGTAGGTATGGAAGTTTCAGGAGTTTTAGGGAGGTGGCCAGCTCAGATCAAGCAAAGGGATCTCAATATTTTTTTAACTTGTCTGTTCACAATTTCATATATAAAGTCCTCAAAGTCTCTCCCTTCAGTAGATGGTCTTCAGAAGCCATTGCCACTTCCAAAATGGCACCTCCCCGTGATACTTCTATGTACAAGTTCTTCTCTCTGACCTATGAATTTCTATGATGAATCCTGTCTTTCTCTGCCAATAGAGTACAGAAAAGTTCCTACTCTCTCTCTCTCTCTTTCTCCTTTATCTTTCCTCTAGTACCTTTATTTACGTACCCTGTTAAATCTAATTTGATTCTTCTTCCAAAGCCCCCAGCCTCTATCTACTCGTACTAATGCTTCTTCTTTCTAATCTTATTTGCATTCATATTATCCACCCAGGTGGTACACCAATAAGAGGTAAGAGTGCTGAACTGACGTTCACAGAATGAAAATAATACAAATTCATTCTTGCTGTCAACCCATCCATTCACTTGATTCACCTCCATTTTTGTCCTGTTTAGCAAGACCAAATCCCATTACGTTCATTCAAGGAACTCCCTTCTTATTTGTCCTGTTTCGTTTTTCTCTAAATTTTGTCTCCCATCTTTTTTTGTCTATGCTTTATTTCCTCTTTTGTATTCTGGTTTCAAGAGCCTGTTTAGCTCAGTTGTGATATGCTTGCCTTGGCTCAAATAAGCATATCCAATGACAATTATTTTTTTAAACTATATTTTTTCCGTTCATTTTTGTTTTCTTTTTGGCCATAGCGAATCATGTGTCCCTCTTTTTGTCCAACTAAAACAACCAAGCATTTTTCCCCCTTAGCTGTTCTTGTTCAGCACTAAAAAATATGCACAGATGCTGTGGAATCACGCAGGCATGCTGAAGACAACATTGCCTCTCCTCTGCTTTTTTCTCCCAAAGAATTCTTTCTATCTTTGCAAACTATTTTTTTTCCATTTCTTCTATTTGCTTTCCTCTCCTGTACCTCTACAAAAAAGCCCAAACAACCACTTTTTTGATAAAGTTTCTACGGTGCTTTTTTTCTCTTTCACCTATTTTTCTTCATTTTCTTGGGTTTGGAGACAATTTTACTTTTTGACTTTTTTTCTTCAGGGTTTGGGGAAGGCAAACTGTAGAGTCTGGCGAGGACCTGATTGGCTCATTTTTGCCGTGTGACAAGAAGCTGGAGAGTTGTTGATGCATAAAGCCATTTTTCCCTTGGTCATGTGACACCACACTGCTGATCCCATTGGTGGATTTTTATGGGTGTCTTTTGTAGCTTTCACAAGCTAAAGCAGTGGTTGGTTATCTTCTTGTCGGCTCAAGCCGATATTTTGAATTTTGTCTTCTAATACAATTGCATTTTATTTTTCAGCTAAGGGTTGTCAGAAGGTTGTAAGTTGTGCCGACATACATTTCTTGCCAAGATTTGCATGTCAAAGCTTTTATTACAGAGGGTTATATGTTGGTTTTGCCTTACATAATACTTTAATTTACATTTTTCTACGTAAATGAGCAGCATTTTTCAATTTTTTTCTATGGGCTGCATTTTTTGAAAGTTACTTCACCTAGATGAAGTCCCAAATTACTCTGTTAGGTGAATGTTACACTTGATCTGTGATTGAATATGCTAAAATTCATACCTAAATTTCTTTCTTTCAATTGTCCTTCCTTGTTATGCTGCTTTCTTATACTGTAAACCTCTTTTGTTTGATCCATGTTTCCCTGAAGCAGTATCACTCATCCCCATATTGACCAGTCCAGTGACATGTTGTATATTCAAGGGCTTGCCCCTATTCTATAAAGTGAAATTATGACTTTTTTTGACATTGGCGTTAGGATGAGTGTCTTTTAAGACCCTTTAGTCTTATAAGAATCAGGCTTTTTCTCTAAAAAGTCATCAACAAGGTAAATGTCTCATAGACAGAGGTTATTTATTTTCTTTCCTTTTGAATTTGGTTGGCAATGTGTTATTTTCTTTTCCCTTGTTGTGACTTTAGGCCTGTAAAGAAAAAAACATATTTGTATTTCAATGTCTTGCATGATTGCCATTTGCAGCTATCCCTCACCTATAGTAGGATAACACAGTCTCCATTTGACCTCAGCCAGAGGATCAGGCTGTGATAATGATGGGGGATAAACTTTTAAACATAGCAGCAGATGCAAGAATGTAGTATTTCATTCATGCAGTTTATTAAATATTGTTTACTTACAACTTTCCTCAAATTGTGCAACTACTGAAACTTAAAAGGACAAAGCAAAACTAGAAATGAAGGCGGCTGATGCTGGCCTCGAGCCTCGAGGTCGAACAAGTTCTATTCTTTTGGTTGTTTTTTTTGCTTGTGAACTCAGTGCGATCAACGTCATTTTAACCAAACATACTCGGCTACCCCGTTTGCTATTCCCAACCAGGAGCCCTCCAGATAGAGCAGAGCGAAGAGTCGGACCAGGGGAAGTATGAATGTGTGGCGACCAACAACGATGGAACTCGCTACTCTGCCCCGGCAAATCTATATGTCAGAGGTAGGAAATGCGCGTTAGCAGCACTAACATGCTTCTATTAAGCTACATTGCATTAACGTTTTCCTAGAAAATTCACAAGGAATCTTTAAAATCAGCCAAAAAATTCTGCAGACGCCACATTCCTGTTAGGTCTTTGTAAGTATGCTTTGCAGTTCTTTATTTATTTTTTTGCACTTGACTTACCTGCACTGATTTGAGCCTTTAGTATCTTATCTGTAATTTGTCTCTGATCCTTTCTGTTGATTATCCTGAGTCTAACACCAACGACCAGACTGCTTGCTATGTTTATCTACTAATTGCCTTTCAAACCTGAATGCGGAGGAGGTAAAGGGTGGACGACCCTCCTCCATCAGTTCCTACTCTTTCCCCAGCAATGAACAAACCTTTTCTGGCCTTTTTTTTGATTCCCAACTGATCAACATTGGAAGGACACCTTTGATCTCAAAATTTTTGTTTCAGACAAGTTTTATTGTAATATATAATTCTGATATCAATTAATTTATAAAATCACAAGTTAAAAGCGATGTAAAATAATTTCAGTGTAGGGGGTTTTCATTATCCTACTCCAAGTAAAAAGTAATAATAAAGCTTCATGATTTTATTAAGTAAAATAATCTGTTTTTTTTACACACAGGCTCTGATCATTCACTTTTTCAAAAGTCTAAATATTTGGTCCATTAGTGCAACTGTTGTTACTGCTTCTCTCTTTTACTTGCACACTGCAGCCAAGGCTTCATTTGCTTTTTCGAACAAAACTCAATGTTATTCTCTTGATTAAAGTCTATAAATCTTTGTGTAATTTTCACATACATTTACAATGCTCTTCAGTCTTATGGTTAGCTTTTGTAATCATCAAATACCATCCAGTTCTCAAGTAATATTATACACAATATGACAAAATAAAGCAAAATATATTAATTTGAATTAATCATTATTATAAGCTAACCACATGGCTGTGGCAGAATTTGTTTAATTTCAAATGTTTTAGCTCAGATACTTCAGACTTTTACCTTTTTTTGTAAATTGGGTGCCAGGGAGATACAAGGGGCTCCCTGCACCTGGGAGACAGGAGGTCCTTCGAATTGTTTAAGAAGCATTGAACACCTAAAACATGGCCTTTTTACTCTCTGTGTTTCCCTTGTTTTTCTCCTGTCCTTATTTCATTTTGTTCTGCATCAATTTCCCTACATCCCTCAGAGCTGCGAGAAGGTTGGTGTGTTTTTACTTTTTGAACACAATACAAAACAGAAGTTCATTTGTTTGCCACAAAAATAACTCTTTTTTTTTTTTTAATTCTATTGATGTTATTTTTATCTCGTACATTCAATGTTCATGTCCCCATTGTCATAATGCTTGACTCGTCCAACAGGTGGTGCATGTTTGCATCTTTGAGGTGGGCTGCTGGGGACAATATTTGCGTCTGTCTGAGGGTCTATTTGCATGGTGACCCCCCCACTCCCCAGCCCGCGCTTCAACCCCTTAACCCTGTCAGTGTTCCTGCTTGCTTCTCCTATGACTAACAACAAAGCAGGTCCAAGGGAAAATAAATACAATGCATGCAATGTTACTGATATTATTAATTCCATTTAAAGCTGCAGCTGGTAACTTTGGGGTAAACATCAAGAGCTTTTTTTATGTTCTAAAAAATGGAAAAAGTGTCAGTGAGACGGTGAGATCTCTGTGTTTTTCCGTCCCTCTGTATTCAGGAGTGTAAAAATCTGAACGTTCATGTTATCTTTGCCCAGTCAGTGCCACTCTGACCTCTCTGTCCTGACTTGTGTGCCATGCTGCACTTTTCAGCGACAGGTGATGTGGGAACAAGCTGATAGCTGTTGAGATGAGTGACCTGCCTTGCGCTCTGGCTCGCCTGTGCCGACCGCGGTGTCTGCAAACAGCACCGTCAGTCCGCTTAAGCTTGAGCTGAGACGGACCAGTTTACTCTGCTGCAACTTTCCCTGCAACATTTTTGTCTGTTTGTGAATCTTTGGTGCAAACTAGACTTCAAAGAGAGCGCGACAACAAACAAAATAAAACAGGAGGGGGGTGGTTGCAGCAGAGTTGCTTCCCAAGGACTTTAATGCTACAGCTAGCTTGATTTCCTAATGTTACCAGCTGCAGCTTTAAAAAATAAAAAAAATAAAATATATATATATATAATGTAACACCAGCAGGAAAAATGTCTTTGATGTCTGTAGCTTCTGGCTCCTACATAGATGCAGTGCCGCTCCATATTAGTACTGTATCTTTCTCTCAATCATTTAAGCATCAGTACACTTAAATTTTCCCTGTGGTGCTCTCTCAGATTGAAGTTTTCTCTGAGATAAAAACACGTTCAAGCAAAAGCCATCCTTTGTTGTAATTGGCACTAAAGTTAAGCGCCAAGCTGTAAAAACAGCCTCGCCCTCAGAGATTATGCACTTCCTCTGACGAGGATGTTTCTGCGCAGGAAGTCATGAAAGAATGATGTATTTAGAGCCTTATCCACAAGACTTGACAAATGTAATGATATTCAAATGAGCAGGATAATATTATGTCTGTGGGGAGCGTGATCCAATTGGATATTAATTAAATATTGAGTGAGAGAAACGTATTTAATAATGCAAGCAGTTCCCCTAGTTTTCCTCTCTGGAGAGCTGCAGTCTGCTGAACAGAATGGGCTTTGTGAATAAGAAGCAGGCGGCAGGAAGCGCACGCCTGTGTTGCAGTCAAATATACCTGCACAAATAACTAGTTTAAAGTCACAGGAACTACTATAGAGGCTGTTTACAAGGCCGAGTCAATTAACAGGCAGTAAATACGAGAATTTAGATGCTTAAAAGTGACGTTTAAAGAACTTGAAGAGTTATTTAACGCTGCAAACAGCAATCTTTTTGCACTAGTAGCAGTAACACTGACTTCAGTTTTGCTTTTAATCCTCCCTAGATGTTTTATAACAATACCTGCAGTCCTTGTCCAGTTCCCTGTTACCTCCCTATGCTGCTCACATCCCGTGTACTTAATTGTGCCTACAAATCCTCACCAGTAAAAAGGAGGAATATTATGTAGTCATGATTTTCCTTGTTTTGTCCATTTATTTACACTATGTGCTAAGATGTTGCTGCCCTCCTCTCCCAAGTGTTTCTTACCTCTCCGACGAACTTACAGTAATGTTAAACTGTCAGACTTACCCTTCCATTTACACTGTGTGATACCACAGCCTCCCTCTGACCCTGTGACTCCTGCAGCCCTCTCTCCCCCTTAGTCCTTAACATGGTTGCCTCCCAAAGTCACATCTTCTTACTTGTGTGCATGACAGACTCTCGCTCCCCTTCAAGGGGCCTTGAAGCCGTTTACGTGCTGTATGGATGTCACACATTTAAGTTCACCAAAAAGTGTAGCATTTTCTTTTATTTCTTGTTTTTGACAACTTTTTTTTAAAAAATGTGTGTTCACTAGAGCTGTCAAATGATATGATTTCCTAAAATCCAGATTCATATCAATATTATTGTTGTTCATCATGATTATTACTTGGTTATTCTTTCAATTTACATGAAAAACTCGTATATAATAAAATCCTGGTTAAGCTAAGACTCACATGCCAAATTCTTATGAGTGTAGATAAAACGCATTTATCAGTGACGTTTTCTACAGATATGTCCTTCTCACCTCGTTTTGCCAAAATCCTTAAAGGACAATACCAGTCTGTGTTTGACTTATCACCATTAGCAGAGATCGCCCCTGTCTTCTACAAATATTAATAAAATTCGACCATGTGTATACTTGAGTAGATCTCAGACTGCATTTTAAACCCTATTCACTGCCATTCATGCTGAAACAGGGAACAGAAACACTATAGACATGTAAAAGTTGCTAGGCGTAAGTAATGAAACCTTCTAAAGAATGTCTGCGCTTATTTGGTCAAAAATCGCTGAGTTAGACAGAGAGGAGCCGATGAAACTGAAAGTTATTACGCCTGGAAAAGTAGTTCCTCACAAGTGCTCAAATATTAGCATAAAGAAGGATTTTGACACAGACGTTTTTAACTAATATTGTCACATTTCTAGGCACATTCTGTAACATTTATTGAATAAGGAAAAAATGGGAAAAACGGGAACAAACACGGTATCTCATAGATAAAACTATTTAGGGTAAAATGTTTGGATTTTACGTAACCTGTGTGGCTGATGTTGACAAAGGACAGTGACGTGTAGTAACACTGGTATGGTCCTTCAACTTGTGGCACGTTTCTACATAAAAGTAAAGTTTAATTTCTTAACTTCAAATCTTAATAACCTCTCTCAGCCTTTTATCTTAAACTGTACTAAGACGTCTGCTGTCCTGTTCAAATAATTTTAATTAGCATCGGCTAATGTTCGTGGTTTTGATTCGTTCGCAGCCATGGACTAAACTGTGTAGTTAAAGAATAATTCTGGCCAGAGACGTCAGTGCTTTTAGGGCCAGCATAATTGGTCCTCTTGTGATAAGCTAAAGACCTCTCATTTGTCATTGAATTCAACAGCATAAAGAAAGTATGTATAACTTTACTTTTATATTCTGAGCTGTCTTGCAAAGTTTTTTCAGTCTAAAGCCACTCAAAAGTTCACCTTTCTAATCCATTTTCATGTTTTATTAAAGGTAGGCTAGCACAAAGCACAGCAAGCTTCTTATCTTGCATATACATAAAAGGTTCTGCCAGAGTTTAGTTTTGCCTTATGAGTGCATGTATAAACATTTAGGGTGATTCAGTGAAGTTGATCCAAAGTGTGGATGCATAACATTTGACAGCCCTAGTTTTCCTACTTTGGACTAAGCCTGAAAAGCACAGAAAAACATCATTTCCCCCCTTTGATGCCTTTTGCGACTTCTCTCGAGTATTATCAGTGTTTGTGTGATGTGAGAATGTGATGCGGCACATTATCTCACATCAGCTGGGAGTGCGCAGCCTGAAAGTTGTTTCTTTGGTCACAACTGTGAAGTGCTGACGACTCTCCGGCACTTTGTGCAGTTCTGTACATGTGTATTTTCGTGCATGACGTTCATGTTGCTGTTGACCCATTCACCATTGAAATCTTAAAGCTTTGGATCAAATTTGTTTTCTTAACCATCAAAGAAATCATAAATTATATTATACAGATTTTGTTTTTATGCTACAATTAAAGCTTTCAAATTCTGCTCATGTTTTCCTTATTTTACATGAATGTGAAGGATCATTCATTTTCTTTTGGCAATATTTGTCCCATTTTCTGCCGGGTTTTCACACCCTGTTATGTCTTTTTCAGTACGCAGGGTGCCACCACGATTCTCCATTCCACCTACAGACAATGAGATCATGCCAGGCGGCAGTGTCAATATCACATGTGTGGCAGTGGGCTCTCCCATGCCGTATGTTAAGTGGATGCTGGGTGCTGAAGACCTCACGCCAGAGGACGATATGCCCATCGGACGGAACGTATTGGAGCTTACAGATGTGCGGCAGTCGGCCAACTACACCTGTGTGGCCATGTCAACCCTGGGGGTGATAGAGGCAGTGGCGCAGATAACGGTGAAAGGTGAAGCTGCTTGTTATTCTTCTCATTTTTTATTACAAGACAGAAATTTCAGCAATATGCTCCAGCTAGATTCAAAGCTAGAGTTGGACTGTAAAGGCTCACATATGGCAATTTTCTCAAACTGTTTCAAACGCTGCATAGAGTTAAATATACATATCAGTTTGCAGGAGTAAGCTATCCAGGCAGAGATACTGGCAGTGCTTTAAAGAAAGTTATTTACCTCTCCCTGCCACGATAAGTCATCTGTGGAGGATTCCTTAAAGCTTTAGACAAGCCCTGGCACCAGCCTCAGTGCATTAGATGCCAGATTGAGAATATAGTGAAGTGCTTATCTCTCAGCTGGAGAGCTACAAAGCCACAAGCTCACCATTTCTGTTAGCAAGAGGTGGGGAGCGGGGCGGCGTCAGAGGGGTGTGAAACATAGTGAGTATTGTTTGATGTCCTCTGTAGGCATGGTGCTTATCTGAGCGTAATCATATCTACAAACTGCAGCGTACCGAGAAGATATCCCAGATTGGTGTCGCCTTGTTCACGTGCACACAAGGGACAGACTCACGTACACACACACACGCTCTTACTCAGCTTTGTTTTTCCTAGACATAACATAGAGATATTAGTCACAATATAACAGTCTGGCAGCAAGCTCCCCCAGAAGCATACTTCACATGGCATATAAAAACAATATATTGCCCTGAAATCTTTTGCCATGTGCCACGGTGCGGGGAATTAAAGCAATAAATTTACCTGTTAAATTATTAAAGTGATAAACACCGGGAAACCTGAGATTAATGACGGCAGCACTCAGAGCTGCTGAACGGGGTATGCAAGCCTTTAATCTCACATGGTAGTTTGTACACAACTTTTTTTTTTTTTTACAAATGTAAACTAGAAAAGTCAAATAATATTACGAGTATGGACCTACAGAATATAAAGCCCCCTCGTGACTCCAGACACACTTTATATCATCAGTCCCAAGTGCAATGGGCTGGTAAAGTAATGTAATCAGTGTAATTCAACCATGTATAAATTAAAATAAAGTCTCAGTGGTTAGTACCTCTGTATTGTTTGTCGTATATTTTGCATTTTTGCTAATAGTTATGTCATTGTTATCCTCACAGCATTGCCCAAGGCTCCTGGCATTCCTGTGGTGACAGAGCGCACAGCCACCAGCATCACTCTCACTTGGGACTCTGGCAATCCTGAACCGGTGTCCTACTATATCATCCAACACAAGTCCAAGTACTCAGAGGACTTGTACAAGGAGATCGATGGCGTCGCCACCACCCGGTACAGCGTGGGAGGCCTCAGCCCGTACTCGGACTACGAGTTTCGGGTGGTGGCGGTGAACAACATCGGGCGGGGGCCGCCCAGCGAGAGCATTGAGGCCAAAACGGCCGAGCAGGCGCCCAGCACGGCGCCAAGGCAGGTCAGAGGTCACATGCTGAGCACCACCACGGCTGTCATCCACTGGGAGGAGCCAGAGGAAGCTAACGGGCAGATCATGGGCTACCGAGTCTACTACACCATGGACTCCACGCAGCATGTCAACCAGTGGGAGAAGCAGATTGTCCGGGGGTCCAACTTCGTCACCATTCAAGGCCTTATCCCCAATAAGACCTACTACATCAAGGTTTTGGCCTTCACGTCCGTTGGCGATGGACCTCTCTCTCCAGACCTTCAAATCATCGCTAAGACAGGAGGTAAACTTTTTTCTTTTCTTCTCCACAGAATTTTTAAAGTTCCTGTGGGAAACTTTTAGCTGGTTATGAAGCAGTCTGAATTTAATACTGATGCCTCTCATCTAACCTACATCAGAAAATGAGACTACAGGCGACATGACTCAAGATTACTATCCTACCCTTTACAATGCCTTTGCCTGATTCGCTCAGTCAGCAGAAATGCTATGAAATGCTTTACTGCACACAGACAAGAAGAGATGATTTGTTGCTTACAAGCATGTTCGATCTGCTTTTCTTTTCTACGATCTGCTGTTCTTTTCTACTATCTATGGTTGTAAGCAAGAGAATATTTTTCTTTCAATATTTAAACATTTTGTGTTCATGGTCAAATTGGTAATATGTAAATAAGGCAAATAGGCGGCTTTTTTTTAGATGCCACATTGTTTACTCCTCTTAAAAGTCAAAAGTTCTTCAGAGCATGAATGAACCACGTACTACGCACCTGCACTGTACTAATTCAACTGTGTCTTCTGCAACCCAGTGTGGCTCTGTGGCAAAGTGTGCTACTGTGACTATAATGATAATAATTCAAGAAGTAAGACAGTAATAAATTCATCTCTTCTTTCCAAATGCAGTTCCCTCCCAACCGACGGACTTCAGAGGAGAAGCCAAATCAGAAACAAGCATCTTACTGTCATGGATCGCCCCGGCACAGACTGGACAGGAAAATCAAATCACAGGATATGAACTTATGTACAGGAAGAGGGAT
>JAPZDX010000016.1:8301301-8322762 GCA_029783625.1 Naso annulatus | reverse complement strand
ATAACAAAAGGTGGAAGATTTTTTTTTTATTTTTTTTTTTTTGAAGGCCATTTTTAAAAATATTTTTCTCCCCTCATATGATATAATCATTTTTTATTCATTTTTCCTTGCTCCATAGCCAAAATTCTTGCAGTGCTTCAAGCATTTGAAACACTTGAAGCTTCCCTTTGGCTCCACTTTTCTATTTTGACAAAACACATTTTTATTCCATGTTTTAAAAATCCACTCGACCCATTTTTAATGTTCCAAGATTAGGTCAGTTGTCAGACCTGTTTTTGCTGTTGTTTTTTCCCCCCTTACCATTGTTGAAATATTGATGTCATGCAGTGCTCGTTGCAGTTTGCTGCACTTTTCTGATTTTTATTTTTATTTTTGTCACTGCAGCATTTTCTGCAACGGCTTTTGGGCAAAATTGACAAAGAGGCTGAAGGGGTTCTGTATAATTTTGACCTTTTTTCTTCTATCCCATGGTGTTCCTCCAGTTCCTAGTGGGCCACCTCGTAAAGTTGAGGTGGAGGCTGTCAACTCCTCATCAATTAAAGTGATCTGGCGTTCACCGATGCCCACCAAGCAGCACGGTCAGATCCGAGGGTACCAGGTGCACTATGTCAGGATGGTTAATGGGGAGCCCACAGGACAGCCAGTCATCAAGGACATCCTGATTGATGATGCCCAGGTACAACACCCTCCTCAGCTAGCAACCTCATATCGCAGACACACAGTATCACTTTGTTTCTTTCACCCCTACATGCATTGCAAATGTCTTTTATCTGGAGTGAAAAAAGCTATCACCATGTTATATCACTATATGAAGTCAGTAAAATAGTGACTTATTAACTGCTTTGTCACTGAATACAATTCTACTAAATCCAGATGTTGGTTGTATATCAACCTGCATAAGTCTATATATGATTATTGTTACTGTTACTATAACAGTTTGAAACAAGAAACAAATTTATTTTGTGCTTTCTGACAAACTGTGTGTATGTTTTCTCACCAGTGATTAGTGTCTATAATTGGGCCTTATTTGTCTCTTTTTTTTCTCCATATTCTTATATCATAATCAGTGGGAATATGATGATTCAACTGAACATGTGAGTAGTTAAACTTGTCAAAAACCCAATCCTGTTTTCCCCTGCTGTCATCCTCTGCATGAATGGCATGTGTCTTTTGTGCATTGGGAGTTCAGACCCGGTTTGAAATACAAGCTTGAGTGCTGTCAACTAAGATATTTACCTTCAAAACTGCAGGACAAATCCTTGACTAACATATTGTTCAGACTTCTATACTTGTATTTACTGAGGAAGCTATTTTGTTACACACCAAAGAAACGTACAATTTTCCAAGTTATTTTATTATCAAAGCTTCCTAATTATACTTCTCCACTAAAGCGTGCTAAAATTTAAGTATATGCTGAGAGAATGTCTCTGTTGTGTCTGTGTGATGATTATGCTGACATCACATCCCACTTTTATCTCTGTATTCGCTTATATCTGAAAATCAGCCAGTGAGTAACCCGCAACTAAAGTCCTTCATCTTCACAGGAAATGATCATCTCAGAGCTGCAGGCTGAGACCACATATTCAGTTACTGTGGCCGCCTACACAACAAAGGGCGATGGTGCACGCAGCAAGCCCAAGCTGATCACCACCACTGGCGCAGGTAATGTGACCATCCCTACTGGCGAATCTCTTGTAGTTCTCTGCTAATATGGTAGATTTTCCATTTAAAACTGCTTTTCTGCTATGTAAAGCTCTAGAACTGCAGTCAATGAAGGAAAAAGCAGAGGAGAAATGGTTACACTTTATTGTGATAGTCCGTCTACAGATAGTTTATTAGTTTATTTATTAGTATTTGTAACATTTGAACAACCCATCTTTTGACATTCTAACTGTAACCCTAATTAGTTAACCACTTAATTCATCATTGTGTTCATCAACTACTCAAAGTACTCACAAATATTCAAAAAAAAAAATGTGTTAATCAACTGATATGTTGTTGAAATGTTACAAATATTTTATAAACTATCTGTGGTTGGACTATCCAAATAAAGTGTAACTGAAAAATGTATATTGTCATTGAGCATGTTGAGTATGAATCCAGCTAATTGCTATCTTGTTTAGCCGTTTATGTTACATGGCACAGCTGAAGGCATTTTTTAAATAAAAAAGATGAATTGAAAGAAAAAAATAACAAGAAAAATAACAGACAAAGCAGACAGAACAAGTCATACAAATATGATCAAAATGACACATTTTTAAAACAACTTGTTACTCTCTCCATTGATCCTGTCTTAGTTCCCGAAAAACCTCGGCTAATGGTCAGTACAACCAACATGGGCACGGCTCTCCTCCAGTGGCATCCCCCGGCATTAACCCATGGTCCTTTGCAAGGCTATCGCCTCCGCTTTGGCCGTAAAGACGTGGATCCGCTGACTGTCATTGAGTTCCCTGAGCGGGAGAACCACTACACTACCAAAGAGATCCATAAAGGAGCCTCATACACTTTCCGCCTTTCAGCGCGCAACAAGGTGGGCTTTGGTGAAGAGACAGTCAAAGAAGTTACCACAAATGAGGATGTCCCAAGTGGCTACCCACAGAGCATTACAGCAGAGAGTGCCACCACCTCAACCATTCAGGTCAGCTGGCAACCTGTTTTGCTGGCAGAGCGCAATGGCAAAATAATAAAATATGCTCTGCAATATAAGGACATCAACAGCCCACGCAGTCCCTCTGAACTCTTCATCACCGCACCGGAATCAACAGTCATCCTGGATGGCCTTAAGGCAGATACCACTTATGATATTAAAATGTGTGCCTTCACCAGCAAGGGCTCTGGTCCCTATAGCCCAAGTGTCCAATTCAGGACACAGCCTTTGGATCAAGGTAGGACCAGTCCCTGAACCTTTCTAGCCCTTTCCTTTTACAATCATCCTTTCCCTGCGCAGCCCTTTCCAACTACAGCAGCTTCCTCTGAAAGCCTCAAATGACAGAAGTTGACAAAGTGTGGAATCAACTAGATGACTTTGGTTTTAAACATATTGTCCTGCCCTTAGTTTTCCTAATCTTAAAACGGTTTAAGAAACTAATTTGGAGTAAGTATGTATGTGTCTTTGTGTCTCGTCAATCAAGCAAAGGTCAGTCATTAATTTAAGAGTTGGTGTTGGTATGAAGGTAAGAGGACAGTGTTTAGTTCAGTGTAGTACTGATTTGAGCCTGGTTTTGAAGGAGGCATTCTAAGGTAAGCACCTGTGTGGGACCATTGACATAGATAGATTTTGTGTCTAAATCACCTGCTCCCCATTTCTTTCAGCAGTGTTTGCAAAAAATTTCCACGTGAGAGCTGCCATGAAGACGTCAGTCTTGCTGACCTGGGAAATCCCAGACACCTACAACCCAGCTCAACCTTTCACTGTGAGCACTGCCTAGATAAACGAAACCTTTTTATATGCACTTCTATACTCCACACATTCTTACAAAAAAACATCCACAACTGAGACCTCAATGTCTACATGAATCAACTCATTGGCATACAGATCCTCTACGATAATGGGCAGAGTGTGGAAGTGGATGGAAAGCTAACACAGAAGCTGATCACGGGTCTTCAACCTGAGACACAGTACTCCTTCCTCCTGACCAATCGTGGCAACAGTGCCGGAGGTCTGCAGCACCGCGTGTCCACTATGACGGCCCCAGATATCCTGCGCACCAAACCCTACCTAATTGGCAAGACCAACTCAGATGGGATGGTGACTGTGGAGCTACCAACAGTGCAGACATCTGAGAAAGTGCGGTGAGTAGGGATGACTAAAGTGAAGTTGATTTCTATTTACCTGTAATTACGTTCGCCCCTGAGTCTTTTATGAAATGTTTCATCAGTCTTAAAGTCCTAAAGTATAATTATCTCAATCAAGTCGAGGCACCTTTTCAAGCTTCATCATTGTAAACTCAATAATCTGCGTCCTCTGTAAAAATTACCCATGATTTCATACATCGACTTGGATAACCGCCTCTGAGTCAACTCTGAAGTCAAGAAACTGTTATTGCCATGCTTCTTACTGCCAACTTGAATTAAGTCGGATCTTAAAGATCTCATGATCTAACTTTACAAAAGTGGTTCTTTTTTGCAAGTGCAATGACTTCAGTATGTTGCAGTAAAACTGTCAATTGCTAATGTCCATAGTATTATTGATTTTTTGTGATGGTAAATATACAGTTTAACTTGATAGCTGACCTTTTTAGCTGACTTTATCCTCCAATTCCTCCAAAACAGATCACATAGACTACATCCATCTCAACAGTTCAGTATGATATCCCCCGTCCCTTCAGTCATTACACAATGAAGCAGCCCAACTTATTTTAGTGATCTTATCGTAGCCCTATAAAAATCTCTTCAACCCTTTAAACAAAGCTCAGGGTCATCAGACGGCCAAGGAGGACATCCAATTGTAGAGTGATGCTTTCAACTCATCTTCATTTTTTTTTAAATCTTGCTGGATACACTTGACCTACTATCTCCCATGCCAGAGCTGAAGCTAATTAGCTTCCTATTAGCCTGCCACACTGCCTTCCTGGCTAAAGCTATCTAATGGTGTGCCCAACCAGGAAGCCCAGAAAACACTGGCAGAGACTGTTATCTCTCTAACCACCCCGATGAAGGGATGAAAATCCCTCTAATTCTGTATCCTTTCTGCATCGACAGAGGTCTCCTAATTAGACCTCAGGGGGCCTTAGTGAGGTGTAACCATATTTCCTCACTTCTCTGAACAAGGTTGAATTAAATAGAAAGCATAGAGGGAAAAGGGTCCTAATCAGGTGATAAAGAATTTCATAACTTGCTAATGGCATGATTATGTATCTTTATTATCAGTTTCCGATAACAAGACTCCCCTCTTAGTCTAAGCTGACATGTTCTGCACAGGGCAATGCTGTATTTGTTCTCGCTGTCTTGCAGTTTTGTTTGTCTTGCAAACATCGGCAACTGTCTTGCAATACAACATGTGAAAATCTTTGAAAAAAGTGGCTGTGCTCACTTACCTTGTCTCGAATATTAATATGCTGTATTTCATATTGTATTTTCCAGGGGATATTACATTGTGGTTGTACCTCTAAAGAAGCAGCGCACTGGCAAGTTTTTCAAACCCTGGGACAATCTTGATGAAATGAATTTGGAAGAGGTAGGTTTAAAGGATTAGCTACTTATAATAACTAAGGTTACCAGGAAAGAAAAGTTACAACATAACATGTCAAAATTTAGTTATTTTTCCATTATCCAGCTATTGTACTCTGCCTGTTAACAGGGCTCATGTAACCGTGTGCTCGTACCACACATTTCTTTTCTCAAAACTGGGAAAAAATAAGTTGAGGCAGTTAAGAGGGAAGCAGGAATGGGGAGATGAGTCTCGCTGATTGACGCAAATAGCTGCAAAGAGCACTGTTCATATGGAAATGAGAGCATGAAGTAGCCATCAAGAGCACTGCAAACTCAACCCCCATCCCCACCTCCTCCACCTCCTCTTTGTGTCTGTGGTAATTACCTGAAGAGCTGCATCAGGCCTTCGTGTCTCTTCTTATTTCGGGCATAGACTGTGCATGCACAAAACACTCGACAACTTTTATATTTAGCCAGTTTGGATAATTCAGGCGCTTTGGTGGACTGCAAGGGTGATTAAGCATGTAAGCAAAGGAAAGTTGTGTAAGCTTTCGGCTACCTTTCATGAATTCCTTTAGATGCAGTTGTTAATAATGAAAGCTGACTGATCAATGCCGATGCTGTAGTCTCTGTTCTGCAAATGTGTATAAACTGAAGTTTCAAACAACTTCTTCCCTGTCAAGTTGCAAAAATTTGAAATTTTTGGCAAGGATTTTTATTTGTGAACAAAATCCTTCGGCAAATTAAAGTTTGTTTTGAAATTGTCAGTTTATAAATATTTATTTATACTGTATAAAGATTGCAATATATCACATGTCTAGGGGGCTAAAAGAAAACACTCCATGTCTCATCTGGCGGTGGCTCTACAGCTCATGCCCACAGGCCCGTGTCTGTAGCCTTGACCGATTGCCCAAAAGTCGCCCCTCTGTCAGAATTTATTTGTTTGTCAATATTGGCACTCACCTTTTCACAACTTTTCCCAAGGGCAGCTAGATTTAGCCGTGTTGACAGGAGAGATGATTGAAGACATTATCGGGCCGCGCCAACAGCCCCGCAGCCAAAACAGAGCACACACGAGAACACACACACTCTAATGTGAATGACAGGCGCACGCACACACACAGCTCGCACGCACTGCTTCGTGCACACGAGTCAGAGATATGAAATCAGACGCCTAGACAACTAGCCAGGCTTGATTAGCATAATTATGATCCACGCTTTGCACAGAAAGTTTTAAGTCAGATGATGCAGACTTAGATGAAGGGCACACTTGATTTGTTTCTTTTCAGCCTATTAGGATTATTATTAATTATTATTATTAACGTTAGCTGGTAGAGCAGAGGTGGCTCCACCACTAGTTTGTTTTGTTATACTTGACAAAATGTAGTAATGTATCCTCCTTTTTTATATCCTTCATTCATATGTATGAAAAAAAGGAAAATACATAACTGCACATTCTTGATCAAATTCATCTTAAAATCTCCGCAAATTCCATTCGTCTTCATCTGGACATCTAAAGTAGGAACGTTCGGATTGCATCAACAAGAAAGTAAATGAGCTCTGTAAGTTGCAAATTAATTCAGTCTCTTTTTTTTTTTTCCACTGTTTGAGGCTGTTGGATAATCCTCAACTGTTTTACACGCTCGAAATCCACACAATCTTTTAATTTCACAATCTTTTGTAGTCACAAAAAAAGAACTGATGAAATAAGTCATTGATCTTTTCTGTAATGTTCTGCCTCTTGCAATCAGCATTTTCAGCTCAGCAATCATCGAAAAGAAGAAGGAAAAAAGCAAGATAGACTGATTTGATTTGTGTAGATGTGTTTTTATGTGTATACTGGAACGTGCGACCGAGTGTTATCAACTGTCTGCCTCTTATTCCTCACTGTAGCTGCTGAAAGAGATAAACCGGACGAGCAGAGGCCTTCGGTTCCAGAGGCAGGCAGAACCCAAAGCTTATATCGCTGCCTACTTCAAATTCCTGCCCAAAGAGTTCACCCTGGGAGACGGCAAGACCTACGGGGACTTTGAAAACAAGCAACTCCAGAATGGCCAGGAGTACATCTTCTTTGTGCTGGCTGCTCTGGAGATGTCTGAAAATGTAAGTCTGCTCAGACATGAACACATGCATTATCACAGTCGTATCCTTATGTGTGTCATATTATACTTTAGTTCAGCTTCAGACACGAACTTGCTCGCCTGTGGGTTGTCCCATCGGGTAATTCCAGGTTCTTTCTGCTAATAGCCGCCCATGTTAACAGCCAGAGAGGGTTAAATCCACTGCAGCGAGACAGAGGGTCAGAATTCGCTTCTGGTGAGACGTGTTACTCTGAGCCTTTGTGAGGCTTTGACTTAAAAACTTAAAGCTGCGGCTGGCCCAAGAAGCTGACCCTTGCTGCTTTAGGGAGAGAAACCCCTTAAGACCTTAGCTGATCACAAGAATACCTCGATAACAGGGCTTCTCTCTAATTGCGTCCTACGTGCAGTCCGCCTTATCTGCGCCGGCTGCAACGAGTGTGTGTGTGTGCATGTGTCCGTCTGGATGGAAGACCAGAAAGCTGCATGATTAGGCAGCTGCGGGTGTGATGATGGATTTGATGAGCTGCAGGGTCTATAGTCCTGCTTTGCACTCTCTCCGCTAACCCTGAGTTCAGGTAGAGCAAAAACGATAATGACGGACTGAGGGAAATCTCTAATTTGCCCACTGAAGCATATATTTTCTTCCCATAAGACCTTTTTTATCTCCTGCCTGAATGTGAAATAGTTCAATCAAGGCAAAGCGGAGATAGAGCAGATCATTTTGATTGGCCAAACTGCAGCTTTGTAGAAATTACACAGCAAAACTTTGAATTGGCTTTTAATTTCTATTGTTGGTCATGCTGTCTTTGTCAGACTTGTTAGATATGCTCTGTAGTGGAGGTAAATTAATTGAGGACTTGCAGTAGTGCTTTGAATATCTAAAGGTGCTCATACTCGTCTGGATGTAAGTGTAATCTAATATAACCACCTCGGTTTTCAGCTCTGGATGTTGCTGTAACTAAAACAATGGTGTAATATATTTCTCAAAGTTACTAGATGATAACTACATTTATGAACTATTAGCAGGATGACGCCAGTATGCAGAAATTGGATCTGGTAGTTGAAAACAGAGATGTTCGGATACAGTATTGATCAGTGTTTCGTTTTTTTTTCTCGGTCAGATCATGTACGCCACGAGCCCTTACTCTGACCCTGTTGTGTCTGCCGACATCGACCCCCAGCCGATCATCGATGAGGAGGAAGGCCTCATCTGGGTGGTGGGCCCTGTGCTGGCTGTTGTCTTCATCATATGCATCGTCATCGCCATCCTCCTTTACAAGAGGTGAGGATATTAAATAATCTGCATATGTGATTAGGAAAATGAAAATTTAATTTTGTTTTCCTCCAAGTAAAGCAGATGCAAAGGAATTCAACTCAGATAGGACAACCACCTGAACACTTCACGTATATACAGTAAATACAACACTGGTGTACACGGACAGGAAAGCCAGTTGGTAAACACCCAACCACACAAACATACCATGCAGGTGCTAGCTAGCTAACTAATAAATCTTAGCTTTGGACTGCTAAATGTACAAGATTGATTAATGGGTGGATGTCATGATACTGTTGTTTGGAATTGGCTGGTTTAAGCTCTATTTAAGCTATATTTTACAGGAAAAAACATGATTTTATTTTGATACAGGAATACATGATGTTTTTTTTTTTTTGTATTTTTTCATTATATATTAAATAAGTGCACCATACGACCAGGAATGTGATCTCAAAGTGTTAAAAAGACATTTTTCATTTCATCTTGACTTAAAAGCCTGAGGCGCATTGATCTTCAGACAAACCATGACCCTCACTCTCAGCAGCACTCTAAATCTCAGATGAGTAAATCCAAGCACAGTGCTACAAAAGCTGTCATCAATTGCAAATGCTCACAATCCCTCACACAGATCCGTGTGTTGACTGAAAGTTAATCAGATGCATCCATCTACCCCACTGCAAGCACACACACTCGGCAACACGTGTAAAACATTAGCGGTGTGCACTTTCACACCGAATCAAAACAGCCTTTTTGTATGAAACCCCCTAGTGGTAGCGAGACCTCGTGCTGTCATTGCTCATCAGTCAAGCGTAGGAGGGGATAGCACTGACGATATGCTTCGTGTCACTGCATGTGTGTGCAGCTTTAGAGATGCCCTGGGGCCTGGGCAAGCATCCTCCCCCTTTTACTACCCATTCCACAGGAGAGACGAGCTCTCGATCCTGACTCTGACCTTCTGCTGCCCTCCTGCTCTGCCACGTCAAAACACATACACATATCTTACAAGCGCACCTCCACGCAAAGGCTTTTTCCGCCCTTCACTATCTTGTCTCCTCTCACCTTTTTACATAATTTTCCTGCAGAGTTCATTCAATCAAATGTCCAGTCCTAAGCAGAATTTCACTGTAGTCCTCAAGAAGTAATTTTGGGGAAGCTAAGATTAGGAAGTGAAGAGTCAGCACAAGCTATCGTCGGTAACAATACCTATACTGAAGACAAAACTATCAAAAGAAGTGTGATGGAAGGTTTATGCATGCAGCTTTACTCTCTCTCGCTCTTACACCTTATTGTCCTTGGGCTCCATTTATATCAAGTTTTGTTTTGGATAATGCAAAGATGAATTGAAAGTAAACAAAGACCGTGTGTGGAGGGGGCTTTAGAGTTTCCATTTGTGGTAGGCAGTCTTACACATCAATTACCAAGCCTGTGTCACAGCCACGTTAGGGAACATTCGGTGCATAACCAGGAGACATTTCTCTTGTCGAGATCAATTTTTATGCGACACAGTGCTCCTCTTGTGCAAAACAAAGGGCAACAAGCGTGTTATGTTGGGCTCTGGGAGAAGGACGTGGGGATAACAACGTGCAGCTTCATCAGAGAGAAAAACATAAATCAGAGTAAATTGTTCACCCACGCGGAGTAATTGAAGTCAAAACATGACTGCTACCTGACCAATAGATTCTGGTCATTTTTTTTAAACAAAAAGACCTAAAAAATTCTCATGTTGTTGCCATTTGTAATACACCATGCATTAATCTTAAACAAGCATTATTCTCTATTTTAATGAATGCAACAGCGGTAGGCTTATTTGCAGGAAAAAGACAGACACAGCAATTAGGAGTCAAGATATGACTTTTATGCTTGAACAAGAAGCAATCAGCTGAAACTGCTTGAAATAGCCGAGATACAATGTACAAATCTTGGATGCACCTGGGAAACTGTAGTATTTGAAACAAAGAGCCCCGAGGCGGCATAATTGAGCATAATCTCTGAAGTGAAGCATCACTAATCTTGCACGTAAAGCAAAATTGAGATGATGATTGGTATCGTTTGTCTCTTGTGCAGTCAGTCATTCGCTTATTCTACAGCAATGTTTCTGGAATCCTCCATTATATAAAGCCAAAGGTCTTACCACCTAATGCTGTGTCGATATTTCTTTTCTTGCCGACCAATGGAGCAGCAAACCAGACAGGTAAGAGTGAGAAAGACATTGAGAAAAACTAATTCCCTGAAAACCCCCTTTCTCTTCCTACACATACATTTAATATCTGAAATGGAGTTGATGTCTTTTGTGAAATAATGCTATACTGAATGTTATGTGTTACTTATTGTTAGTGTTAGTAATGCACAAATGTTTCATCTTTTCTTTCAACTAGCAAACTTTATACTCAGCATCAATGATAGTCTCCTATATTACCTTTTCATTGTTTAGGTACAAATTACTGTTGTAAAACTAACTTGATTGATTGATGTGGCAACTTTTGTCAGAGGTGACAGTGTTTCCACTAAATATATGGGAAGAATAAGTAAGAATATGAGTTTTCATGAAAAAATACTGAAAAATAAATCAAAAGGGAGTGGAATAAATAAGTGTCCTCTTCTACAAAATAAGGCATTTTAGTACAATAGCCAGTTACATTTCATTTGGATAGTCCACCTACAGATAGATTAAGGAGTATTTGTGACATTTCAACAACACATAGTTGTAATAATATTGTTGTCTTCATTGTTTGTGAAATATTTGTATAAACATTGTTGGATATTACTTGGACAATTCCAGAATGTTTTCCGAAATTTATTCTGAATGTTTTCAGAATATTCAACACAGGTTAATGAAATGGTTAACTAATTAGGCCTAAGGTTATGTTGTTGAAATGTTACAAATACTCTATAAAATATCTGTAGGCAGACTATTCAAATTAAGTGTTACCCAATAGTAAATGATACCTTTGTGATACAAAGTATCTTTCTTAAATACAGTCACAGCACCATAATACCATATCATGTTATTAAACACCACCCTTAACTATGGCTTCAAAATGACTGTAGAGTTCAATTGACCCCCAATCTGACACTGTCATTAAGAGGAGCTTCACAAAAGGTAGTATTTCAAGGACCATTGTATTGGATTGCATTATACTGTGAAGTGTCAATGTTATTTATTCCACCCCCTGTAGCCGTTTGTTCTCTAAGAATGTAGTCCCGCCAACTCTATAATTACATATTAGCCTGCAGTATTTAGCAGACCACAAAGCAAGCTTCAAGGTTATGTAGTGAGAGTTTTGAGCACAGTGTTGTGCCATTTGTTCTGCAGGAAAAGAGCAGAATCTGAAGCTAGGAAAGGCAGTCTCCCCAACAGCAAGGAAATGCCTCTGCATCACCCCACTGACCCTGTTGAGCTTCGACGTCTCAACTTTCAAACACCTGGTACGTATTCGCAATGAAACTAATAACAGCTTACTTCTTAACTGTGAATTTTCCTTTGTGCATGCATTGTGAGAAGGGACACCAGTGCTACTGATGGATTGCGTAACATCCTGTGTATTCACAACAAGCCTCCATTGTTTGGTCATTTGCAACCACAGCTAACACTAAAACTTAGTACTGAAACGTCCTGAAAAGTCAATCATCTTCGCGGCAAGATTGGCAGCAAACAAGTGAGCAGTTTGCGGGTAGACAACGGACAGGTGCACAGAGGAGGCAGGGGGGGGTCAAAACTGACAGTTTCCTCCCTGGAGACACTTCTCAGTGGAAAATGAAGAGGCAGCAATGCAAGCTTGACACTTTCGTGGCAGCTGTCATCTACCTCTGCACCTGCGATATCCAGGTCATCAAAACTTGTCATGCTTACTCAGAATAGTACAGTCCTACTTGGATGGTATCCGACTCCCAGAAGTTAGAGGGTGCAGCATTGTGGAAGGTGAGGGAAAATACAAAATGCGTCATGGCTCAGTGTTCCCTTCTGTATGCAAGCCAATGGATGGTGACAAAAAAGCGGTGACAAGCTGTAAACACTGGTGTTTACTCGCTTTGACCTTTTGTGCTTAGGCGATTGGTGGTCAGTGGTCTTGCCTTGGCCCGGTCGTGGCCGTGTCTAGCCTGGGGGAACCAATGGGCGACAGAGTCAATTTATCATCTGGAAGGGAGGCCTGCATCTTTGCCCCCGTCCTGACTGAGACAGACACACTTAACTGCCGTTTGAGTTCCTCTGGCATCAACTGCTTTGGGACAGGTGTTCAGAGACTGCCGATAATGTTGTAATATCAAAGCCATATTTTTCAGGTCAGCTTGTATGAAAGGAGGATGAATTATCCCTGCAGGCTCAATTCTGAAAAAGATTATGCATATTTATGAAAGCTCTTCAATGATGTTAGGACCATTACTGGCTGTTTCATCCTGGCAGAGGGGTAGTTTTCCTTTTGGCTCAGAGTGATCTCAACCATCCTCCCACTATTTCGCTCGCCTCTCAAGCCATCATTTTCCACCACTCCCCCCCGCCCCTCCAACCAGTCTTTCTGAGAGCTGGTATCTTGGCTCTGTCACTGCTCAAAAGGGACCAAACATTTTTTCCCCGATCATGTGACCACTTTTCCTCGAGTCCTGAAGCACTGCTACATTAGACCACCTCTCTCCCCTACTCTCTCCACCCTGTCTTCCACCTCTTTACCCCTCAATGGACATTTTCATCTTAAGGATGCTTGATGTTTGAGCGACGGCGCGTTGGAAATGGTACTTTCATTGTCCCCCAGTGGTGGAAATGGATTTTGAGTAGCAGGGCTGCAATAGAAACACCCTTTGCTGTCTTTCAGAGAGATGCCAGAGTGGGTGGGTAAACGAGGCTCAGCTTCCATTAGCTAATGCCCACTTGTGGCAGAGACTAAAATGAAACATCACCCCAATGTTGGAGAGAGAGAGAGACACCTAACTGTTGTGTCAAAATTGCGTCTCTTTACATTGCAGACATTAGGGTATGGGCTGGATTGCAACAGCATGCAAAAAAATGTGTCTTAGTGAACATCAGTGCTGTTCAGACCATATACACTTTTAGCTATTTTCTCCATCTAGGCTCTTAAATATGCTAATGACAAATGTAACTCGACTACCACCCATATTTAACAAAGTCAGTTCTACAATTGACATTTGACAGTTGTCAAAGTCAAGTGAACTTAACTCTAGGCTGAAACTTTATGCTGTAGACCATGCAAGTAGGAAATCACCATGTCAGCATCAGGTTAAAATGAATGTCAAATAATTTTTCTGGGGTTGCTTGACTTTGGTTTGTGCTGCTAGGATTTTTATACCCTGTACGCTTTCTTATTTCTATGACATAAGCATGGCGGCATAGCCAAGCTTCTAGCATGATGATTTTGTATGTTACTAATGAACGCCCCATCTAGAATATGCATAATTCATTTAACTACCTCTAGCCACGTTTCGATTTCTACCTTCTGTTTGTGAAGAAAATACTCATCACATTGCGATAACATCTGCAATGTATTTAATTACACCGCCGTTTCCTCCACAGGTTCAGGTGCGTCCAGTCACCCCAGTAACCTTCATTTGTCAAGTTAGTTGGTCTCGATTATGCATTTGACATGATTTGTTTTGTTTTTAAAGCTTTAATTCCCTTCTTTTACCCTTTTTTCTGCCTAGTCTTGTACTCCCATTTCCATCTAATCCGTTCGATGTTAATGCTGTCATCACAGGAGGCGGAGTTTGAAATGACAGCCTGCAAACATGTCATCACTCAAAGCAGACGTCAACATCTGGCCTAACATTTTAATGTTTTTCGTTTGTTAGTTTGTTTTTTGGGATGTTGGTTTTTGCCCGTGTCTTACTGTCATGCTAACTACCCACGGCAGCTTTCTGTGCGAATAACATTCTTCTCTCTCAATAGGGAGAGTCCCAGTGGGGCAAGTGTGCTCGATGACTTCTCATTGGCTTCTGTGTCCATATTCTCTCTATGAGCATGGCCACTGCTTTGAGTGAACAAACTAGCCTAACAAGATCCACTCTTCCATTCCCCCCTGTTAAACACACATGCTGCTTATCTAATGGTTGACTGTTGGCTTGTGCTTGGGTGAAGCCTTCCCACAAGACTGGTGACTTACCTTCAGTACGTCTGATTGGCAGGTATGGCTAGCCACCCTCCAATCCCAATTATGGACCTTGCAGATCATCTCGAGCGCCTGAAAGCCAACGACAACCTCAAATTTTCCCAGGAATATGAGGTAACTCTCAATAATGTCTCAACAATAGGTCAGGAATTGTGATAAATATAATAACATGACAATTATGACTTTAAGCAAGCAATGCAACATGCACAAGGTGCTTCCTTCAACTGTGATTTCAAATTACAGTCCCTGTTTAGTGTGATGGGGAACCCACAGCCTTGCATTTAATGATATTTTTCTGGAAGCTTTAATTCTATCGCTGCATACACACGCCAACCACACAGCAGTTCAAGCATTTTAACAATGTGTCAACTGGCTTAAGTAGATGACGGCCTAATAGGGGCAGAGGTTAGGAATTACTCTCCTTCAGTTTGATTCAGACATCAAAAATCAGTCTAGGCATTTTGCACAGCAGACATTATTACATGTCATAGCAAGAAAGACACAGTTTCAATTAAAAACATTAACAATGGCTGCATTCCAGTTCTGGGGCCCTGTTGTTTTATCTGCTGGCTCACTGACATGAATGACTGAGGCGCTTGAGCAGGAAAAGGCCATCATTAAGGTTACAAGTAACATCTGTGCTTTTCCTGCTATAACAAGTCAAAAATGTCGGCTATATTAAAAATGCTTATATGATTAAACAGAGTAAAAATGGCAGTAAGGCAGCCCGCAGACAGAAATCACATATTTCAAAGGTAGGCTTGAGCAACATCCAAAATATAATATCACAATATTGCTGATGAAGCTCTGCTTGCATTCCAATATCATACCAAATAAACTGTGATTACCTCTCTACCTTGTCAAATAGCAACACGCTTTGACTCTGTTACCATAGCAGCGCCCCGTGCATACTCTTTTAAAACTAAAAGCGCAAAGATGCCTTAGCAGCTGTTTGATCTTCAAAATTGTGACAATATCGCAAATGATGACAAATATCACAATATTTCATACTATTCAATACAGCCAAAGCTTATTAAAAGGTGAAATTAGTGTTTATAAATCAATACATGTTTATTATGTCAGATATCGGTATAGAGAGGAGAGGTAAAACACTAAAAACAGCAAAAAATATGAAGTGGCAGACCAACAAAAAAATAATACAAGACTGCGTGGATGGAGCAAACAGCATATTGAACACCCGGTAAAATATGCTGAACATGCAGTGGCTATATATAGAAGGACTTTTTACTAGAAGGACTAAATGCCTTACTGCATTGCCAATTGGAGTGACCAATGCATTACTAGAGTCTGGAGATTTCAAAGGTTACAGTGTATTTATACTTGTCTAACCAGTTTATAATACCTACACTTTAGAGGAGGTCCCACTCTGGCATGTATGAAAACTATCAGAGTAAAAATGCATCATGGAACAAAGATGATTATTTTATACTGTCATATTTATCGTGTGATTAGAACTTAAAATGATAAGTCCTTGAAATTCAAGTGCCCTCAAAAATCCTGCAGGCTGCAGTCAAAGAGTGTGAATGTTTCCTTTATATTGGCTTTGCATTGCAGATGAATTTATGCTAGCGGCACACTCATGGAGCCTGAAAGACTATGCGAGCAAGAGGTCCTTTCAGGGGCATTGTGAGAGATGGGAACAGTCACCCTTTCTGTGCCCATTTCTCACTGCGGGTCCTGCAAAGGCTCCAAAATCTATGAGGTCACCAGATGGGTGGCTGCCAAGCTGCCCAATCATTATTGCAGCTTAAGTACATTGAATTCCAATTTCATAGTGCTTATTCGAGACCAGTGGAAAGCAATTTTGCGAGCACAATGAACAAAAGATTTTTATTATGAGAAATGTTGCAGCCCACTGTTTCAACATATTTTGATAAAATATCAGGCTTAGTCAGTGGATTGTGCCCTGCATTATGCTGCTTGGTGATTTCTGCTGATAAGGAACTCGGTGTTGAAATGTATTATTGTACTCACACTGAGCTAATATGCTCTTAAATACCACTTAATGTATTTCCCTCTATGGCTGTAGTACTTTTTTTTAATGCTGGCCATCATTAACCCGGAGTAAAAGTGAATAATATAGCAGATTTTTGTGTTTATTGCTTCTATAAATTACACAAAAGAAGTTATGATCATATTCAGATCTATCTAGATTATAGCTGCAAGCAAGGTCACTGTGACAGTGTGTGTCCTTTTGAGCTCAGACCTCAGCTACTTTCAGTGGAGATATACTCATAAAAGCAGTCCGGAGCCATTAAGAACACAAACACAATATTTCCCTGTAATGTGAAATGGAAAACTATCTTTCATGTCTCTGTGGTTTCCCTTTGTGATATTATATTTTATAGTTCATTTATATGTGATGAGGGACCATTATCAATCTTTGCTACACAAAGCTAAAAGAGGGCTTGGATAGCAAAATCTTGTTGAACTAGTCTCAAGTGTGGTATTCTAGCCTGTGCCATAAAGTCCAAAAAATCAAATGAGGAAAGCCGATGGAACACAAGCTTTTCCTTTGTGACCTATTCAAAAATGTGTCTTTTTTGTACATCTAATCAATTATAGGTAGTGGTTTTTACATGCCAAGGACAACACCCAGTTCACATAGTTTTTTACAGTAAAGGATCTACTTTTAAGTCTATACTCCAGCCACAATATGCTCTTTTTCAATTTTAATATAAGACTTGCAGACCAAATGTGCCAGCGTGTCTGTTGACGCCCTATTTTCTACAAGATACCGAGAAGCCAGAATAGATTCTACTTGAACTGACTAGGACAAAAAAAAGTCTGGGTTGGAGTATTCATCACTTCAATCAGCCTTTAGTCAGAGAACAATGATTTTCTCTTGGACTCAATAACCTCAAGGACTTTGATAGCAAGAACGTGACATATATCATGGTCACAACCTAATTTTAAAAGCATCCAGTTTTTGTTCAAATAAAAAGCAAACCCATTGCTTATTTTAGTATTTTACTTCATACCGGATTCAGCCTTATACAATATCTTGCACATAAAGAGTTGCGAAAATCAAATTTACAATATTACGTGAACCCCCCTCCACCCAAAAAAACACAAAAAAACAGGGTTTTGAGACTGAGAGACAAAACAGAAACACACTGGAGACACAAAACTAAATTCATCAGAGCTTTAATTTTATTAAACTGCCTTCCTCAAAGCCTTGGCAAACAAGGCCTGGAAAAAGTCTTTAGACATACAAGGCTAAGTTTTGCCTTGTACTTCAAGCACACTCTGAAATAGACCAATTTTAAACATTAGTTTGCCTTTTTGTTGAAAGTCAAAGAAAGTTTACTGATATTAATCTTGCAAAAACACCTGTGGGCAATCGCCCCAGAGCTGAATTCAATCTTGGCAATGAGCTACTGTTAAATGTTCATAAAGTGCAAAACAACAAATTTACTTCTACTTTACAGTCCATCGACCCTGGTCAGCAGTTCACATGGGAGCACTCTAACCTGGAGGTCAACAAACCAAAGAACAGATATGCCAATGTGATTGCCTACGACCATTCCAGAGTCTTGCTCTCCGCTATTGACGGTAAGCCGCCCACCAACATCTTCCTTTACCAACTACTGTATCGATTCCAAAGACAGCCTGTGCAACCTCGGGAGCACAACCGCAATGCACTTTTAAAAGTACTCACACACAAGAATGTCAGATTACTTATTTCTTTTCATGCCTCAGGTGCTAGTAAAGACAGGGATGGCTTCAGAAAATGGCAATTTTCCATTGAGAGACTGAGGGAAGCATTGGCGAGCATTCAAATCAGATTAAACAAGGACTTATAGTGAGAGACGCAAGTTGTTTTTTTCCACCATCTATTCCAGACTTAATGCCAAGTGATTCTTTCATCATACCTGTGCTAACATTTTTTATTAATCCCTGGCCTGTCTCTTGAGAGAGGGATTTGTCCAACATTCAAATTGGCCTCTTCTCCCAGCTCAACGCCAACAGAAGTATCTTAGCATGTACGTATACTGCTTGTGCATGCACACCAAGCTATGTAGTAATATTACATTTGTTGTAATGGAAAAGTCGATAATTTAACAGGCTAGCATAAGATAAATGTCGGTGTTTGTCCTGTCCAACAGAGAGCAGGCCAACTCTGCGTCACTCTTCTCCTGGAATGAGCTTTAGCTGCTTGACATCTGGCCTGGCTAGGACTGTAGTTCCTTTTCCCTGCTGCTATGTCTGCATCTGTGACATTCTTTGGTCTAAATAGCATCCAGTTGCCACGTTTTATCTACTCCCAACCTCACCCGTGTGCTGTCACTCCTTGCCCAAAAACGTTACGACTACACCAAAACATCAAAATACAGGCAGAGGCCAGGGGCTCTGCAGACACAGTCATCTAATCTCAGTAATTTGTGAGATGCTGTAACGAGTGAATTTCCCTGATGTGGGATTAATAAAGTTTACCTTATCTTATCTTATCGCCACACGATAGGGGCCTGTAAGTGATGACTGAGCCAAATTAATTTTGTTAAAGTCTATATTTTGTTTTTTTTAGGAAAATGCTCCCCACTCTACCTTTAAGAGAGACTACACCAAAAAAGGCCTCACTAACAGCACTGAATGGACAGGATTCTGTTTCTGTGGTTGCAGTGCTCTGGCCCGACCTTGCAGTCAGATAGAAAACAGATTTGTATGTTCACAGGTTTACTTGTACCAAACATGGACATTGTCTTAAAAAGTACAGTACGAGTCCCTCGCACATTTAAGATGTGTTGCACTGTACAGGACAGCTTCTAAGGACTGAGAGAGCATTTTGAAATGGCTATTTAAGTGCTGGCTACTCCACCAGTTCACTGGATTAAACACAAATGCACATGCACAGCTATTAATTAACCATTTCCATTGAGCTGCTCCCATAGAGAGCGACGGAAAATAAACAAAGTAATAAATGGCTAATGTGACAAAAATGGATAGATAAAGACTTAGAGAGCCCTTTTTTGCAGTCTCTCTGAAACAACACAGCTTGAGTGTTGATGGAACTCCATTAGCCAGGCATATAAACACATCTGCACAACCACATTGGAGCCTTTGTGCTAAAGCAAGTGAGTAGTTCTCAGCCGGGGGACATGAGGGACTTCCTCTTTTCCTTCTAAAGCTTAAACAAAGCCTTTTGGCAAGCAATGCATCTATTGTTTACTCTGATTGAGTTCTTTGAATTAAAAGGGATTTGGGATTTGACATCAGCATTTGAAGACAGCTGCAGTACTCTCAGAAATTATTGATGCGGGTATGGATCAGCAGAATCTTCCAAATACAGGCGTTCTGGAATTCAAGTACATCTGTGGACTTAAATTGTCGTGACATCACTGAATTAGCTACACTTTTGACAACAGACGAGGCACCTCTTGCCAAGTTGCCTGACCATACAAAGCATGTGCTCAGCTGGATTAAACTGCTATCTAAAGTTAATCCCTAAAACTTTGTCGACACTTCATTTGCCAAATTGCACATTGGTTTCTAATTTCAATTAGTATGTATTAGTTTTTTTAAGCAGGAGCCCTGCAAATTCTATCAATTCTGTTATTTTTCCATGCGAACCTTGCCATTTTCGCTTGTTTTATATTTAGTCGCAAGCCTGTTGTAATTCAACGAGAAGAGCTAAACCTGAGTCACTAGCGTACTCTTGTTCATAACAGTTATTTAG
The DNA here is from genome assembly GCA_029783625.1 of Naso annulatus. Classification (NCBI taxonomy): domain Eukaryota; kingdom Metazoa; phylum Chordata; class Actinopteri; order Acanthuriformes; family Acanthuridae; genus Naso; species Naso annulatus. The sequence continues at coordinate 8,302,443 of JAPZDX010000016.1, read as the reverse complement.
AACTAAAATCCACTCAAAGTCTAGTATGAGAACTTTTTAATTTTGTGTATTAGGATGTAAGAACCTTCTATATAAGCGGCTCCTTCTGATGCAAATGCACGATGTCTTAACATGAACATACGACGACTGAGAATCATCGTTACAATATTGCACCCTAAAATCTTTGTGTATTTCCACTGAGATTTCCTTACTTTTCTATGAGGACGGCTGAGCAACACTGTAGCTATGGTTCTTTCTCAATAAGCACATTGACAGAGAAAATGGTAGAATTTAGACAAATCCTGAGTGACAGTAAGCATAAAGGCAAAATCCATTTGCAAATGTGCATTAAACAACTTGCCTCGTTCTCATTAAACCACAGTAATGTCTCTTTTTTGCTTTTCCATTTGAAAATGCACTGCGCTTAATTGTATTTATCCCTTGTCCATCACGGAAATGTACAGCCGACTGGCTGTGTGGACAATTTTAACAGAGGGAAAAAAAAAGAGAGAGAGAGAGGGCAGGGGGACAGTTGAAAAAATGTAGTGTGGATTGGTTTTCGACTGCGTCCATATTCCATTTCTTTCCTTTTTTCTGTTGAATAAGTTACCTGGGAGTAAAAGGGAGTCTGAGGGAGAAGGGGGGGAAGAGGAAGCAGTTGGAGTGAGGGGATTCTCTGATACGTGGCGTCCATGCAGATGAGACTTATCTTGGTCGACCATGTGTGCATGAAGCCCCTAAACTGCCAGTCCTAAAGCATTGACTAGCTGTCAGCTCTGTCTCTCTCGCCTGGATTCGAAAAGGCTGCTGTGCCTTTCATTTAATATAAGCAAAGGGAAGGGGGACTGAGGAAGGGGGAGAAATTGTTTTGCTAGTTTTTTGTTGGTTTGTTTTTCTCCATGAGGTGATAGACTTTTTACAGACCAGGCTTTATCTGCAAGTCAGTTACAGATATGGAAAAGGGACAAGAAAACTATGGATTTAAATGTGCTGTTGAGAGAAAATACAAATCCTTATGGACTGTTGTGCATATTCCAAATGTGACTGTTTTATGCTGTTTTCGATTTAATACTCAGAGACAACACGGAAGATAGCCTCACGCAGTGTCCGCTCATGTAGGGGGAGAATCTGATGTTATCTTATATAACTGTGATAACAGTGAG
>JAPZDX010000016.1:8277829-8292461 GCA_029783625.1 Naso annulatus | reverse complement strand
CCCCCCCCCCCCCCCCCCCCCCCCCGGTACAATAAATTGTCATCAGAAAACATCTTCTGTGCTGAGGCATGCGCTAACATGTAATGTGCAGGGCTGAGCATTTTCAGTTTGTCAGCAGTCTGCAAAAGGGGGCTTCATTTGTACAGTGTGCTTCAAGCTGGCCTGCAAGGAGGAGGCTGAAGAGAAACAGTAAAACATTTTCCCTCTTTGTCAGAGTGCTTTTGTCACACCACTTTTTACAAACTAATGTAAAAATGTGCCGATGTGAATCTTAATGAATAGCCCTGCCTTTCAGTGCCTTTTCTAAAGCTCTTATGCCATTTGGGTGCACTGTGCTAATCTAATGGCATTAATTGAAGTCAGCTGCACTTCTCAAAAGTCGCCCGGCGCATTAACGAAGCCGTCAAAAAAATCATACTCTCAAAATTGCGTGTGTGTGCCCACATTGAGGTGCGCATTTGTTGTAGTGGCACTTTTTGGAGCCATGAGATAAAGGTTAAATGTTGCTGGTGCATAAGTGATTAGTCCTGATGGGTTGGAGAGCACAGGTGGGGTCCAGAGGGGAGAGAGTAGATTGCCAAGAAAGCAGTGAGCCCGTTGAATGCTGCGACTGCCTGGCCCTCTTCTCCACACAGTGCCACTTCAAATTTAATTACACTCCAAGCCAAATGGTCCATCCTACAGTGACAAACTTGGCACAGAGTGTTTACCTCACAGCGAGGGGAAAGGTAGTTCTTCGACTCAGTGGATGTTTTTAAAAGATACCTTTCCTTCTGCCGGATGTCCCTCATTAAAGTTCAAATGCTATCAAACAAACCGTGTATGTTACCATGACCTAACCCTTTTTTGCACATCTTCTGCTATGAATACCATCCAGTAACATTCTGGTCTCTGTCTCTTGTCTGTTTACTGCAGTGCTGGGGTGGGGCGCACAGGTTGCTTCATCGTGATTGATGCTATGCTGGAACGTATCAAGCACGAGAAGACTGTGGACATCTACGGGCACGTAACGCTAATGCGTGCCCAGCGCAACTACATGGTGCAGACAGAGGACCAGTATGTCTTCATACATGATGCGCTTCAGGAGGCCGTCAACTGCGGCACCACCGAAGTGCCAGCTAGAAACCTCTACGCCTACATCCAGAAACTGACGCAGATAGAAGGTGGAGAGAATGTCACCGGCATGGAACTTGAGTTCAAGGTACAAACTGATAAATACGCAGTGTTTTAGCTTTTATTTCTAAAGTGTAATCTGAATATTGCGCATTACACCTAATGTTGAGTTTTACACTAAGAAAATGCCATGGAGCAAGAACTTACAGGCATCCCGTTGGCACCCCGTAGTAGACCCCAGCGTCATTGATTGGACAATCTCAGTAGAGCTCTTTTCCAGTTCCCATTAGGCCCGCCAGACAGCATGGATCCTGTGGTTTCCTCCCTATTCCAGTTAGATGACTCGCTTGTGTAACCTAACATAGGATAAATTCTCCCTTTCTGGTTCTCCTTTCCCATAGCTGCCCTTCCTTTTAGTAACAGAGGTCTTGGTTTACATGAAAACGCCAAACACAGGTTTTCCTCACCACAGAGCAGTTGCCAGGGGGACTTGGGCAATATACTTTACAATGAGAGGCTCGACCAAGCTCATTCAGCCCCGAGCACTCTGCGGTGTTGCTGTATGCTCGGTATTGCCTTGCTTGTCACGCACCTACTTTCTTGCTCTGTGATGGATGTTGATTCCGCTAAGAGATGATAAACAGGTTAGATTACACTGCACTTCTGTCCACTCCAAGCTCACTTGGGTATCCATTTCTCTGTCTTTTCATCATAACATGCTATTTTTTCCCAGCAAAGGCAAGCTGCGATGGTAATCATTCTGATGCCATTTCCATACTTTGATTACTTGAAATAGTATAAAACCACAGCACAATATGAGCTGTTACAATGTAGGATTTTATCACCCTCTGTGTGCAGCTTATTATTTCTGCACTCTTCCCTTCTCGTGTGAGATAATGAAATAATCCAAAGGCTTGCGGTTCTTCATTTAACTCAGATCTTTATCATGTACAGTGCACCTTTAGTGTCAATCTGTCAGTCACCAGGGAGTTGGGGAAACATCGAAATGTCAGTGCTCCTTAACAGGCACAAGCAGGCTCACAGGTACCACTTCTTTTTTTGTCTCCACGCAGCGTCTAGCTAACACTAAAGCCCATACGTCACGATTCATCAGTGCCAATCTGCCCTGCAACAAGTTCAAGAACCGCCTTGTCAACATAATGCCATACGAGTCCACACGAGTGTGTCTTCAGCCCATTAGAGGAGTTGAGGGCTCTGACTACATCAATGCCAGTTTCATTGATGGATACAGGTAAGTGCTTAGGCCACTGTACAAATTCATTAGATTCGAAGATGGCTTCAAACTGAAAAGACTCAGCAAATTTAAGACGAGCCATTGCCAAGCTTTGAGCAGTAATCATGACTATGGCTCATTCAATATTATTAAACCCATCACAGAAAGTTCTGACATTTTTCCCTGCTGATTGTATCACACCTTTTCCATCATGCGATCCAACTGTTCCCACAGGCAACAGAAAGCATATATTGCCACGCAGGGACCACTGGCAGAGACTACAGAGGACTTCTGGAGAATGCTCTGGGAGCACAACTCCACCATTGTTGTTATGCTCACCAAGCTTAGAGAAATGGGCAGGGTATGCATACACTTATTTTCTTCCATTTTTTGGCACAATAACCTCCATACCCTGGCTACAGAACACAAAGGCACACATAACAAAACAGCTTTCCACACATAGATTCAGCCATGAGAACATAAGCTTTCAGGGGAGTAGATACAGCATGAACTGAACAAAAAAATTCTGGGAATGAACACAATGAGGCTAGTATATGAGGGGAATGTTGTGGCTCACTGTGGTATTCTATTTTTTTTTTACTCCCTACAGGAAAAATGCCACCAATACTGGCCAGCAGAGAGGTCGGCCAGATACCAGTACTTTGTGGTGGACCCCATGGCAGAGTATAACATGCCCCAGTATATCCTGAGAGAGTTCAAAGTGACTGATGCCAGGGTAAGCATACAGGATTTCACATACAAAGTTTTAAGATCAAAATCTGACATTGCAGCTCTAATTTCAGTGCATTGTTCACAGTTTGGCGGACTGTATTGGTTTTCAACCTCTGGGTTGCGGCTGAACCTACATGTTTTAACACTGCATGATTTTGTTCAGAGAAGGATCTGAATGAGTGTAGAACATGGTGAATGGTGAACAGATTTAACATTGCAGTAGTCATTGCTCAAAAATTTTGGCATTGTACCAAGTATTTGTTTATACAAAACTATGGCCTTAAGTGCAACATAAGCATAAATATATTTGTGGGGAATTATGACACATATCAATGTGTAAAAACAAATGTGGCGCCGGCAGCACTGAGCTGCCAGAGTTTTTAATTCCATCAAAGGCTTACGCTGATAATGGCGCGGGCTCCCTTCTTTGTAGTGCGTGTTACACTGTCTCGTCAATGGGATTGCTCTCCTTATCGAGGGGATACAATGTCACTTAAGTAATGCACACCCTCAAAGTCGATTCTGCAAGCACCCTGTCAAGGGTAGCACATCAAAGGAATTAGCATCTTCAGCGCGCATGTTCAATATATTCAGGTGAAGTGGCAGGCATCTTTGAAAGCAAAAACAGAATCGTTTTGATTTCGTCATCTTGTCACGAGCCCTTTATATAAACAGAGGCCAGTCATCTTCTACAGGTACCCTTTTTGCATTGCCATGTTTCAATAGGAGCCCAGAAAGCCAAGGACAAACCACTTACTGGTTTAAGTGAGGGCCTTTTGAATTTTTTTTTTTTTTTTTTAAACTTTAATAGAACCAGAGGTGTGAGGGAAGGGGTGTTGTGTTGGATGCACTCTTCAACCTCAACTCCACATGCCACGTAATACCACGTACCGGTCCTTATACACGCCGCCTGTTCCAGACTTTATCCAGATTGTCGTCTTGCACTTTAAACCCACACAGGCGTGGGTCATTATGATGGAGATGGTCATGGAATGAACTGCCATGGGTTGGCCGTTTTCAAAAAACCTCAGATTGGCCTCCAAGCTTCACTTCATCAGTTTTTCATTTTTCCATATTTTTGACTGATGTTACTTTTAAATTGCAGTCGCTGTAAATTCTCTCTCTCTCTCTCTTACTCTCCTCTGTTTGCCAGGATGGACAGTCGCGGACAGTAAGGCAGTTTCAGTTTACAGACTGGCCTGAACAAGGAGTGCCAAAATCAGGAGAGGGCTTTATCGATTTCATTGGCCAAGTGCATAAAACGAAAGAACAGTTTGGGCAAGATGGACCTATCTCGGTCCACTGTAGGTAAGTGTCCAGCTTGGATCAACAAGCCAACTGCAAATGCTCTGCATCTCCTGTGAGTGAGCACAGTGACACATTGTTTTATTTTAGAACATGTTTGACATGCATCTGGTTTCTCTGGCCTCACTGCTGACCTCTCTGCCCTCTCTTGCGCAGCGCGGGTGTTGGCAGAACCGGAGTTTTCATCACCCTCAGCATCGTCTTGGAACGAATGAGATATGAGGGAGTAGTAGACATATTTCAGACAGTGAAAATGTTACGGACACAGAGACCAGCTATGGTGCAGACAGAGGTGAGGTGTTGTTTTTCACTTTTGTGTTTTCCACTTGGAAAAACCATAAATCAGAAACTGGACTCAGATAGCAATTTAACTGCTTTAGGGTTTTGTGACACCACAGACAACACATAAAATCAGTTAATGTGTGTTCAACTTCATTGTATGTCTAAAGGACCATAGCAGTGTTCCTACATGTTACTGTCCTTTGTCAATTTCGGCCACATAAGTTACATAAACCCCACGCATAAACATTACAGAAAGTACCTGAAAATATGAGACATTAGTTAAAAAGAAAATCTGTCAAAATCCTTCTTCAGGCTAATATTCAAGTTAGGAAGGCAGCATTGTAAGGAACTACTTTTCCAGGCGTAATAACTTTTGTCTTTGCGACACAGCTTCCCCATCTCTTTCACTCAGCAATTTTTGACCACTTTAACGCAGAGGTTCTCTTTAAAACAGTGAATGACCTAGACCTGGGAACTGCCATGTGTCCTTTAGTGTTTCTACACCCTGTTTTAAAGTGAATAACAGCGAATGTGGTTTAAAATGCAGTCTGAGGTCTGCTGAAGGATACACATGATCGAATTTTAACATTAGTAGAAGAAAGGAGCGATCTGTGTTAATGGTGAGAGGTCAAAAATAGACTGTTATGATCCTTTAAAGTGCCTAATAAAAGGGCCGATATGAAGCATACTTTTGAGTTAAACAAATTCACGCAGCCTCTGTCAAAGAATATAATTGATTTTGTAACTGAACCAATCCAGAGTTGCCATGACTGCTCTCCTCTGCAAATTTATTTCATCAATTCAGAAGAACTCAACATTATTTTATTACACACCTACTTGTATCATCTTCAACTTTTGAATAACGCACTCCTGTGTAGGAAGTGTTTAAAAAGCATTTCACATCGTACGCTGGGATTGAAAAAAAATAACCCATTTCACAACCTTCATGTGGATTTTAGGCTATGACAATAGCAATGACAGAAGCACAATTTACCCAAAGTGGTGCACAGGATTTAGTATCTTAGCTTCCCAAGAGGGAGTGCAAGCTTAACTTTTCTCTTCTTTGCTTCCAGGATCAATACCAGTTCTGCTACAGAGCTGGTTTGGAGTACCTGGGAAGCTTTGATCACTATGCAACGTAAAAGACCCAGTATTGGAAGAAAAAAAGCAGAGGGCCCTTTGGAAAGAAAACCCAGTGAGCCTCTCTTCTGAGCCATAATTCCTGCTTGAGAAAGTACTCCATAACTCCTTGCTAACAACTCATTAAGTGTTGGATGTGCGACATGACTTGTCAAAAAATGAAAACGCTGACTCGCGGAGGACCAAGTATTTTCCCAACCCCCAATAAAATCTCGCCTCGACACGGTGCGAGGGAATCCTGACTGTTGAAGCATCGTACGGAATTACCTTCACTTTTGCTTCGAGGATTCATTTTGGGGCTCATAAAACTGAATGAAACCAACACAACAAAAAAGTAAATGAACAATAATGACATCGTCAGAAAGGCATCAGTGATTATGAACCATTACGAGAGGCATTGGAGGCACACAGAATTGCGGGGGGAAAAAAAACTCAATGCACATTGTAAAGAAAAAAAAAACCTGTTTCACAATCAAGTACACTGACGACTCATCGAAAAAGAAGACAATGCTTGGTCCACAACAGCAGGACAGACTTAAAGTAATAATGATTAAATACCCCTTCTCCTGTCACAATGTTCATCATCTAAATTCTGGGAGAGGGCAAAGTTCAAAATGATCTATGAAATAAATAAAAATTATCAATTTAGTTTTTTAGTACTTTATTATACAGCTGATGTGCTTTTTTTGAACTGTGTGAATTTCCTTTTTTTACACAAATTTATCGCTTGGAAGAAAAGTGATAAAAATGTATTTACGTAAATGTTTTGTTTTTTGTTTTTTTTTTAAAAGCTGTAGAACTGTTCTGACGTACAGTATGTGCCATTTCGCAGAGAATCTCTTTGCTTTTTTAAAATTTGATTTCCATCGGTTTTTCTCCCCCACATTTTGTTGCACTTAGTGCACAGAACGGAATTCACACTACCAAATTGTAAGTTTTGTTCATGAGGTTTTTTTTTTTGTTTTTTTTTTTGGTCTGGACTTTGTCCGGTTTTTGTTTTTGTTCATGATTACATACATGGTAACTTAATTACTCCCATAAGATTAACTGGGGCTTTGTGGAATCAACAGGGATGAGCAAAGTATGAAGTTGCTGCTACCGATTATCTTAGTTCTTCCATGTTAGAAGGGTGATAAAGAGAACATGATGAATTGGATAAGTTCTATGAATATATAAATCTATTGTCAACTATATGTGAAAGATATATTAAAATATAGATATAAAAGTCTAAATATATTGATATAGTACATAATTTATGAGGAGAAAGTATATAAAATATGGATTGTCTATGAAAGCTTCCGCATTGAGAGTTGTGTGCTATGGGGGAAATGAAATGAGATTTTTTTTTTTCACTGGAATGCACATCAGTAGGACAAAATTGTATTCTGATTCAGTGCATCTTTTCTTGTGCAATAAATATGTGTGTTTTTTAGATAGGGATTTATGTGGACATGTCATCCGCTCATGACATTGTTGTTCCCCCCGCAAGTGAGGTGTGGGAGAGGGAATGTCAGATGCCAGTCAAAGCATCAGTGGTGCATTTTTTTTCAAGCTCTCATACGGCCCTGTTGTTCGAGGCAGAGGGTCCACACGGCCGCAATCACCGCTCCACACAATAGGGCAAGGTACAAAGACGTCACTTTCTCGGTGGTTCTTTAAAGCATTCAGTGGTAATGACATTTTATTTCATTTTGCATTTAGAGTGCCTTATATTTATGCCTGTTTTTATAATGTTTCATTTAACATGTCAATGTATATCCTTTGAGTAACTTAGGCATTTAGTATAAATGTAACTGTATAGTTTATTTACCTTCAGTATTCATTTGTCACATGATAAGATTATATATGCAAACAAGAACATTTCAAAACTCATATTTCTCATTTTCAGTGGCCTTATTGTGGCTGAGTGAATTAGTATAAAACAGATTTATCACTGAACAGTCAAAAAAAAAAGAAAAAAAACAGTAGTAAGAGGAGAAAATCATTTAAATTTGAAGACACAGAGGCAGGGATGAGACTGCAGAATTCTGGTCTCAGAGCTAAACAGAATAAAGTCAATGAGCTTTTTAAGGATCACATCTTTACAGCAGTGATTTTCCTATTTTAAAACGGTCCTTCGAAATGAAATTTGGTCCAAAAGAATGCCTAACGCACAGGTCGTCACCGAAGGATCTCTTCTTCATGCCTTAGTTTTGAATTACAGACTTCATGTGTCACTACAGAGAGCAGACATAGAGACATACGATCTGCCACAAAATATGATTTCTCTTTTGCTGACAATCCCTTTTGTTTATCCGACATTTCAATTCGAGATTGGGGGTTTAATGTGGTTACGTTTCAGTCTTCATGTTGAGCATTTTTAACCTCTCCATACTCTCTTTGATGGCTTTGTGGATGTGCATTCCAGGTGCTTTCTTTCCCTTGTCAACTCAAGCAGCTGTGTGTTTTTTTATTTTTGTCGACTGCTTACCTGATTACTTTTGTTGTAATTTTGAGATAAAAAAGTGCTATTATTTAACCTCATGGTGGCTAATGTTAAATTATGTTCTAGTCACGGTACATTTATTTTCTCATCTCAGTTTTTCCTTTTTTTAAAAAATTTTTTATTTGTTTTTCATGCATGGTGAAACATTGCAGAATGGCCAAAAGCCGGCCTGGTAGGAAGATTTGCACTTTCTCTATCTTTGTACTATGCACTGCCCTATTGATTCTAAACCCAATAATATATTACTTGAACCCATCTATAAAAAGATCTCCTTAAACGTTCACTTTGTGTGTATGTAAATAACACAAAAAAAAGGTATCGACTCTTGAAAAAGACAAAAAAAATAAAAAATAAAATAAAAGTTTGTGGCGAAAAAGAGCATCCACTCAGATGCCATGGTTACTCCAGCAGATGACTTCAGAAAAATCTGTCCCCCAACCATCTGTTCTTGTGGCTTCGCCATTCAAGCTTGGAGTGTCATTAACAGAAATAAACGTTGTGTTCTCTGCTCTCTCTATCTATCTCTCGTCTGGATGCATAGACTGAAAAATTAAATAATGAAATTGTAAAAAAAATGGCTTGTTAAAAGATCATACAATTACCTCTGATTAGTTGTAAGCGTAAACTGTTTCTTTTTCTGAATGAAAGGAGTGCTTTTTATTTTCTTACTTAGGTTATATTGGTGGCGAAAGAAGTCTGTATGAAAATCAGTTCTTTGCTGACACAAGTTCCATTTGTTATAAATGAATTCTATTAAAAAATGTCAGTGTTATGCATCAGCGTTTCACTTGTTTCCCTCCACCTCACTTTGACTGGAAAAGACTGATGGAGCTATTTTACCCCCTACTGGTCTGGGGCCAACATATTATCCACAGCTCTCTCATGAAAGGGGAAATTGAGCTTCACCACATTTCAATAGATTTCCAGCGCTCTGGTTTTCCTGTCACTGATGTCAGCCGCGATGAATCATCAGGGGAACCTTTGACACATGAAGTGCAATGTTTTTGAAGCTGCCTTGTTTTGAAACAAAGATTTTGGTCTGCCTTTGCACGAAAGGGGAAAGTACTGCAGCTCAGAAATAAAACCACAATATCGCATTAAACCAAATGCTACTACGCTGTTTAAACACAGACACAGATTTTGGCTTCTTTTGATCCCCCTGTTACTTCCTCTCATCTGCTACATGCAAATTTTTTCTAGTTAAAAACACAAGAAGGGCACCAGTGAAAACAGCAAACAATTCATGGCTAATTTTAGCTCATATTTAATGAAATGGAAGAAATCAAGAAACTTAACATTATGACAATATGAGCACTAGTTACAATACAAATTGGCAGAAGATCATCTTCAGATAGACAAGACTGTATGTGTGCTTATGTGAGGGAAAGAGAGATAGAGAAAGAGAGTGTGTGTGTGTGTGTGTGTGGGTATGTGTGTGGTCGGGGTCGTCATAGCTTGCCTCATCCATGGCTCATAAGAATGAAATGCCTAGTTTACACTACTTTACAAAAAAGCATAAATGATCAAAGATCAATAATAACATCACCGATACGTACAAATATTGCATGTGTATCTTTTCATATTTCTGTTGATACTGGCACTGAACATTATTTATCTGTATATGTTTAGATATTTATTAGGTTGTCTGACTGCTGTCATCTAACAGAACAGATACATTTTATTTTGAATCAATACTCCTAATTAGAGAGGCTGCATTAAGGCTTGTTTTCCACTCAGGCCTTAAACATATATATGCCTCCAAGTGTTTTCTTTTTTCTTTTTTTTTTTTAACTTTCCAAATTTGTGTTTGTAACTGCATGGACTGTGATTCTCAATGTTGCTACAAAACACAAGTAATGTACACATCTGTGGATACAGATGTGTGCTGAGGCTGCCATGAAATGTCCTGACTATACAATTATTGCTCAAGTAACAAGGAGATTTCCGAGCGCTTTAAAATTACTTGGATTTGATGCTGTGTTTGCTTTACCAGAAACAACTGTGACTCCTTTCCAGACACATTCTCACTGTTACAGCCAGGACAAATTATAATTTTTAGCAAAACTTTACAAAACTAATATATTTTGAATTATCTTCACCATAAAAAAAAGTTTCTGCAGATTTAAATTTTTTTTAGAAACATAGTCGTTACTGAGCCTTACAAAATGTTCACATTAAAAGTAAAGCACGACTGATATGGGATTTTCGGGGCCAATACCGATGCTGATACTGATATATCAGCAAATATTATACACATATATAATATCAGCTGAATTTGGACAAAGATTGGTAATGCAGGCAGGACATCTTACATTTAACTAATTAGTTAGTGAGTAATGGACCACCCCCTGCTGGACAAGCTACATAATTACACAATTTTAAATCATCAGTCCAAGCATTTTTTCCGACTTTAAAAAACAATTTTAATATCGGCACATAACTGAGAGCAAATACACAGATACAAACATACCAGCAAAAGGCCAATGTTGGTCGATAATATCAGCAAAACTACAAATCAGTCAAGCCCTAATTAAAAGTCAAAACAATGGAAAAAAGCCAGGACAGACAGACATTGTACTTTTAAATACTGATTCTACATTCTATATGATAGAGACATTTGTACGATTTTTTAAAATTACTATTGACTGGCTTATTCAGTCATGTGTTCAGGAAAAAAAATCATCAGGCGTCACTACAGTGTACAACACAACCTATTGACGATTTGAATGATACCAATATAACAACAGCAGCCCATCGTGCTATATTTTCGTCACAAACTCAAACTTTCTGGAAATGCAATAAAGTACCAATAACCTTAAGCAATAAACTGCCAGAACAAAACATGATTTTATTTTTTTTAACAGTATTAAAAGGCTTGACAGCTGGGGAATACTGTGGAAGACAATATCTGCTTGCCTGGAGAAGTTGTTTAGGATTCAGAAAACTATCCATGCAGTCAATTGGAAAATATCTCCCTGCATGGTAACAAATGGCAGATGCTGTTTTGATGTATAACAAGCTTCTCAAAATGTTAGTCCACAATAGCAGATCGCAGCAGTGATGAAATGTCATAAATATCAGGAGATAGCTGTCTCGGACAGAAAAAAATGTTTTTTGGTAGAGATTATGTGTCAGAGGCAATGATATACTGCGAGAACTGCAGAGATTTGTTTGCTGTTGTTTTTCTAAATCACACCTCAAACTGAACATGCAACTTAACTCAAGCACTGTATCTGTCTTTTGCTTTTTCTGCCAGTGTCTGTGATGTTTGCTCAGTGCTGATGCTTATTGCTTTTTTGCAATGTAATGAAGCATCAAACTGTCAAGAGCAGACATCATTTTTAACCACACCTACACGCTTAGGACAAGACCCCCAAGACGAAGACACGAAAACAGAAGCTGGAATAGACAGACTGCTCCGGATGCTTGAGTATCATATTATTGCGGATGCAAAATTGCATATGACGTGGATGTAAATGTTCACAGATTGCTGCATGGCAAGAGCAATTATTGCTTCATCTTGTTTCTGACAATTTGATGAAAATTGGCCAAAATGAATTTCGAAAATTTCTTAAGCAATCATTCCAGTCCAGATGTCTGCTTCACACCAGACGCAAACACAACAAGGAACCCCTGACTGTCATCAGCTTTTATTTTTCACCGGAGACTGCACTTCAGATGTGTCAAGCAGATGTTCTGTGTTTGTCTCTCAGCAGTTTTTCTTTCTTTCTTTTTTTTTGCAGGAATATGAAACCAACCAGCCAGTCACAACACTGCGCACAAGTGATTTCTCATTTATCCCTCCCACCCCCCTCAACAAACGACAGCTCGCCTCTCTCCCCTGCTTTATTTTCTACGTCCCTACATTTGATGAAACGCGCACAAATGAAGGCTAAGGAGCAGCGCGGCTTTGTTGTCAACAGTAGTGAGTGGGATTCAAGAACGAGGCATTTCTTTTTGCTCTCTCAAATTTGAAAGACGGAAAAAAAACCCTCAGTACCAAATTCCACTGCAGCAACTATGTATTCAAAGAATTCAATTATATTGGCGAGTTGCTTTGATGGAGAAGTCTGACACTCGCAGCATCCACCACCCACTGTGTTCTTGATGCTCTGTTCCTGTGTTGATGTACAATCCCTTCCCTAACTCATGTATCATCATCATTTTCACTAATAGGAAACTGTTGGCTGTTTTGTCCTGCGTGCATCCATCTTCATATTATCACTGCTGCAAATACTTTAATTATATAAATAAAAAAATGCAGGTGCTTAGAACAAATACTTCAAGGAATTCAAGAGAACGGAGTGTAATTGGTTGATTTAAGAGGTATCTGAAGATTATTGCAGTCAAATTACTCTTAGTCACATTAGGGGTTGAAATCTTTGACAATCTTATGATATAGTTCCAATTTTTGATGTCATCACTTCATTCCAGGATTTATTTTCCAATCAATACGGGATAACCAACAAGTAGGTGTATGTTAAATGGTTTTAAGGCACAATGTGGAGGCAAAGTGCCTTAAAACTGTTAAACGCACACCTACAAGTTCATTATCCACCGTATACTGAGGTCATTTGCGAACAATATAAAAAATAAGCATTCGCAAATTTTTGGTGGAAGTTTTGCACTCAAAATCTAAAGGTTATGTAGCGAGAGCTCACCGTTGTCACGACACTGAATGATTCTAGTCCCTTTTACGATCAAGCGGTTACATCAGGGTGAGGAAAGCGAAGGTTATGACTACGAATGAATTTCAAACACTGATTTAACTTGAGCTGAACTATGTGCGTATTTAATGGTTTTAATGCACACCTGTGTGCCAATCAGAGGAGAGTATTCACCCATTTAACTGCGTGTGAAACCATTCACTTATGCCTTTAGTTCGCAGTGTTTGCAATATTAGATATGATATTACAGTAAATCTCCTAAATTACTATATTTGGAAGCAAATTACTCGGCTCAAATGGGATTTCTGATGTGTAATTTATTGACCACATTACTGGTTCAATGTGTTTTGTGGAAAAATGTGTTTGTGTACAGGACTACAGGAGCAAAGTCTGCTGTACTGTTACTAAGGTTACATCTCCAGCAGTAAAGAATATCCCTCCTGCTGCATCATTAACCCTAACAATGTGCCCGGACAGGTATTTTAAAATGAAACTGAGTAGGAAGTATTTACAAAATATTTCACTTTTGTCTTGCAAAGCATTGCTGACTTATTAAATCCAAAGTGCACCTGAAGATCTGGGCGCTGCTCCGTGTCCTCGCAGTTTAGTCCTGTTGTTTTGGCTTCACTCAATAAAAAAGATTTTTGGTATCTGAATGGATCGGCGGTAGAAGAGAATCATGACTGTCATAATGCTCTACTGAATTTCCACGGTTATGCGAGGCCTTGTCTCATTCATAAACTCTTCAAAAGACTTAGCATCAAACATGCTTGCATTTCCGACAGATGTTGTAAAAATGAGATCTTGTTCACTGTCCTTTGATGTAACATCTTCTGAAATTGTTAGACAACAGGAGAAGGCCTGGTTTTATCTTTAAACCCTTTGTACTGCAGTCTCTAAATAGCTTTTCCACACCTTAAAATAACTAAGAAGAAAAATCAAAGTGGTATAAAGCAACACAGCTTCCCGCAATGACCTGTAATTTGGACTTAGAGTCGAACAGAGAACAGCAGAAAAACATTTTTCGGTGCAGTGGAACCCCAAATATTGAAGTAATTGCTGGATAAACTAAAGCCAGTTTTGTTTCATTTTGTATTGTGGCAGTTTGGATGTTTACAGTGCCGAGTCCTGAACCTCTGCAGTGATTTCACAGACGTGTTAAAGGCAGATCTCACACCCTTGTCATCAATTCACTGTCACAGCTGGCTGCCAGAAGAGCTAATATTAAACTTGAGCGCTAAGCAGCTGAGTAAACAGACATGGCACTTCCAAAATTCTTGGCTTGACTGGACTAAAGGCACAATGCAGAGCAAGTGGAGCGACTGTGTGCTGCAAACTAAATGGACAGCTATGGGTCTGCGAGCAGCTCGACCCCAGGGGCCTTTAGCCAGCAGAACGGTGAGGGCTGTTGTGCGGCAGAGAGACGGGCACCGTGCCTTGCAGCAGGCTGATGATGATGATCCATATGGGGATCCTCAATCGAGCGGGCTCCCAGTCCTACGATGACGAGCCCAGATAAGAGCTGACACTGCTGCAAACGCTACATTGACTTTGTCTGCGCATCACATTGGAGCTACTTCAGAAGCAAAGGGAGGGTTTGACCTTTAAATCCTACAGCGACGGCACAGGGAAGAAAAGGGAGACAAACACAAAAGCCTGTTCAAAGAATGCAGT
>JAPZDX010000016.1:8256004-8268175 GCA_029783625.1 Naso annulatus | reverse complement strand
CCACTCGGGAGAAAATGTTGACAGTCTGCTATCTTAGCTGTGAGCTACGTGTTCAAATATTCCGCTAATTATGGGAGAGAATGTTCAAGCAGCACTGGGACGGCTCCCTCCTAAAATTAAATGTAAATATTTCAAGGCGGTTTGTCTCAGAAGTTTAAAATAAAAGCGTCAGATTGTTGGGATGCATGCATCGGAGCTGTGGTGTTATTATAGCCTGCAAATTACACCTGGGTAATAATTTTGGGGGGGAATGAGAAA
Source organism: Naso annulatus (assembly GCA_029783625.1). Classification (NCBI taxonomy): domain Eukaryota; kingdom Metazoa; phylum Chordata; class Actinopteri; order Acanthuriformes; family Acanthuridae; genus Naso; species Naso annulatus. The sequence goes on along the minus strand of JAPZDX010000016.1, from coordinate 8,267,917 downwards.
TTGGCTTTGCTGTTTGAAGTGCAAAGCTTTCGCTCCTTAACTTGACAGTCATTTTATTGCAGCCATTAAACCCTGAAGAGCTTTAAGTTGTTAACATGACAGAAATAAAGACAAAAAGCCCAACTCCTATAAAAAAAAAATGGCTGGAAAACAGGCAATCCATCACCACAAACATTTTTTCAAGTGTGTTAGAATATTAAAATGTAAAAGCCCAAAGAGTTTAGGGTGCCGATTAAGTTTGGACAGAGCGCAGATATAATTGGCTCTGGGTGTTTCTGTAAGCCTACAAATGCAACAAAGTCCAGATATATTTCTCCTCTTTCGGCCTTCCTCTTTAATATAAGGAGGCAGTGAGAGAGCTTCCTTTCGACTACAGACTTTCAAACTTTTGTCGTATTTTTACCTTATCTGTATTAATTCCACTGACAGCCTGCAGATAAATTTGGAGCTGTCTCAGAGCTACAATGACAGCTCCCGGGAATCCTCTGCGGCGAAGAAACTTGTCTTTTTTTCCCCCTCTTTCTGGCTGAAAAACCCTTGTGCACCTAAAACCTCAACCCCTTTTTGTATGCAGATTCCTGAGCAAGATTTAAGGCTAATGTACCTGTGCAGCTTTGCATAATCACAGTAATTATTTGTTGCCAAAAACAGCTTACTGTAAACTGTAAATATTAATCTTACGCTTACTAACACGCAACAATGTGTGTCTTTCGTATGAGCAGGCAATGGAGGTTAGTGGAGGAGATACAGTCGGCGGGGTTCGGAGGAAAAATAAATGGAGGCTTCTCAGTTCATTTGCTGCAGTGTCTCCCAGCTCCAGAGAAGGAGGCTCACCCTCCATGTAACATGTCAAATCTGTGCTCAGGAGTCGTCACATTCCCTGTCACATTCCCTCCTCCCTTCTGACTTTTAGAAACTTTGGAAAAATCTCAACAACTTAACCAGGTCGGACTTTTTACTGGACTTCTTTTCTTATTCAGTCCCATCCCTTTCATACTGTCGTTTAAAACATATTATGCTCATTCAAATGAACCAGATTTGTTCCAGTAAATATGGCTTCAACTCAAGTCACTGATAAATATCATACAGGCTGGCTCACTCATAATCACAGAAACACTCACTCACAACTCAAACACTCACACACAAGTCCTACAATAAACCGGTGGCCCTCATAGACAGCCTTGTCACTTCTTCTGCTACTCAAATCTTTCTCCGCCATCCCTCCCTCCGTCCCCTCTCTTCCCTGCTGCATTGTCTTCTCTTCTTGGCAGCTATTTGTTTTGCTTAAATCCCTTGAAGAAGATATAACCCCTATACTCTAATGGCTATTGTCAGTTGGGTGGCCAGCAACTGATGGATTCAGTTTTTCCAGGCATCTAAACGTCATGTTTGAATCACTTCCAGTCGACTAAACCATCAAACAAAACAAAAACTGCAAGGCATAAGATGAAAATGGCCAACTTGAGAAACTCAGTGTTTAATTGTACTTTTCATCATTTACAGGGAGATTTACTTTGACGCAAAAGTCACAATATTTTCAATAATCATTGAGGTGACGTTGCTACCCTTTTTTTTTTTTTTTTGTCGCTTTCTTTCTCACCTGCCTGGATGATCACATTCAGCTCCGTGAAAATCGATGACAGCACTGATTGCTTTTTGGAAACATATGCAGGAAACTTACAAGTATCATGAAATGTAGATTGAAAACGGTATGGTAGTGTGACCACAAATCCCAATGCATTTGAGACAGTCCCAAATTATGAGCTGCTGTCTCTCTCTCTCGCTCTATCAAATGCAGAAATAGTCTCTGCAGTGGACTCTTAATGCAGATGCATGTCGAAAAGTATTTATAAAGAGGCGTTAAGACAATGTGGGCCAGAGGCGTTAACCAAAACAGAGAACCAAGAAACTACAGGAAAATACATATGGGAAAACTCAACAGCGTGGGACCAGTGTGACTGGCTATCTAATTAATTGGTTTTGAATATTTCCAGGCTTCACCCCGTGCTGCTCTGGCAGCTAAAGCAGCGGGACAGAGTCAGGTAGGGATGGCTGTGGCAACGAAGAGAGAGTTGTAAAAGAGGATGAGGAAGGAGAGCAGGCTTGAGCAAAAGCAACAGGTGGAGCTCACTCATCCTTATCTATTTATCCTTTAACGCACTGTCTAAGGGAGCTTGCACAACAGGCAAAACAAGCAAATTTTTAAAAAATAGATATCTTTGGGCAATATGTTCAACATTTAAGAAAAATAATGGCTGCAAAAACATACAAAAATGCACAAACACGACAGAAGAGCAGAGGAGATTAAGAATGTGCTGAATATGGCTTGGACACACTTGCTGTTCCCAAGGTTTGTGACTCATGAAATCTTTTTAATGAGGTACTTTTATCGTCAGTTTTTGTTGTAGATTCCTGACTTTTGCTACTGCTCTTGTGTTAAAGCGGCCGCTGAGCTCGCTTTACAAGCCCTTGTAGAGCAACGAAATGAAATTCTGTCACTTAGTTGACAGTCATCAACTTATGTCTAAAAAAAAAATCCTGCCTGTCAAGACGTCTCTAGATCATTTTTTTGTTTCTCTCAAACATTTCTTCATCGACTGCTGATGTTTTACTTATACAAGCCTGTAACTTGCGTATTTGTCTGTGTTTGTTTATTTAGCCTAAATTATGCCCTGATACTGAGAAGGCAAACCTGCAACTCAACTTAATTTGGAACATGACAATGAAAGAAAACAGATCCTAGATATGAGCTTTGTGTGCAATGTTTAAATAATTCTCAAGGATAGAACCAGGAAGCTAGTATGCTCATTTCCATTGTGGTCCTCGATGGAAGTGTAAATTAAATAAGAGAGCAGCTTTAATAAAATACCTTATTAACAACAACAAAATATCAGTATTTCACCCGGAGCTTCCTCTTTCTTGAATAATATTAAACCCAGACCATTACACCGACAAAGGAGTTGATACTGAATTCTGCGTTTGTGACTTGGGCTTTTGTTTATTCAGGTTCGTTGCGGACTCTTGCAAAAAACATGACTGCATCATGGTGTACTTTCAGCACCTGCTCCATCTCACCACACAGAACTGACTGATGAAGTATCTCAAGAAAATAAATTGGATCCTGTGACTTTTAATGCTTTGGTTGGACGAGCATATGGTCACCACCTGTCTAAAAAGAAATACAGGAAATCCTGGGTTACATTCAAAACTGGAGTGAGAACAGCTGCTGCCTGTGCAGTGGGAACCAGCGAGGTTAGACTGAAAAGGGAGGACAATTTCAGTGCGGAAACCGGGCGCTTTGCCCTATGATGTCATGGTCGTCCAAATGTAAGGCAAACATGTGAATGAGGTAGGCGAGGATCTGTCGTCTCTCACTGTTATTTGGGATGACACGTGCTTAAGAACGCACCATGACCCCACTGTCGAGGAATGGAGACTGGGGAAAGAAAAGTGAGGGCAAGTGAAGTCCAGAAAGAATAAAAAACCCAAGCAAACAAATTCTTGGCAGCCCAACAGAGACCAACGCAAAAGCTTTATTTTAATCTCACAAACTGGATTTGAGGTGACCGTCCTGACAGCAGTTGTATTTCAAAATGTGAACTATGTATTTTTAGCCCTTTTCTTTGTATATCAGTGGAAACTGAAAACTTCCAAGTCCTTCTTCAGCCCGTCAGAATACACCCGATGAACCCTAAAGGTTGAATCAGTAGCATTGGTTTGTTGTTGTTTGTAAACCAACATTCAAATTGGGCCCCTCCTCCCTGCTCAACGAACAGAAGTATAGTGACTTAGTGTGTACTACATGAACTGTTATACTGTTTACTGAATGTTACACACTAAGTTACATAGGAATATTGCAATTGTTTAATGGAGAAGTTGATAATGTAGCAAGCTAACAAGCTAACCGCCGGTGTTTAGCATCTACCTGTCCAACAGAGAGCAGGCCAACTTTGCATTGTTTTTCCAAGTCTCTCCTTCAGTGCTCCAAAGCGGCTGCAAGCCACACCGAGACTCACTCTTGCTCTGAAACAAGTTTCATTAACTTTCCGTTTCGCCTCATGGGGCTGTTTTTCTTTTTTGTGGCTCCGTGTCCACATCTGTAACCTTCTCCGGTCTGGACGCAGTGCTTTCAACTTTACCTGCGCGTTGTCATTGGCTGGGGTAAACGCACCCACTACAGTCTTTAGGTCACGTGATGTTTCCAGGCACAATAAATGTGCCTGTTTTGCTTTCAAAGACGTAGCTTTCAAGCAGCATCTGATTGCGTGAATAAAAGGTCAGCATCCTCACAGCCTTATCCAGAGAACAGGATGATGTTCCATTCTGCTCAATGACTCATCATCTTACAAAGCGTTTGCTTAAAGCCTAGCTACAGACCCAAAGACATGTTTTCTCCATCCCAGCTAGCTTAAGTCTATGTTATTGTCATTACCCCTTCTATCCCGCAGTTTTTATTAGTCATGTAAGTAAAAGAGCAGTATGCTAGCTGCGGCGATTCTCAGAACAACGGCATAGTCTCAACTTGATTAGAATAGGTGCAGATTTAAGGCACAAATACACGAAGATGAATGGTTTACACTACCTGTTTTAGGAGAACTAACATAACATTACACCAATGCTGCAAAACCAAACATAAGATCTGTATTGGTAACTGTAGGGCCTCCTGTTTGCTCATCTGATTCATTGGGCTTGATAAATGGATGAAAATCATTCTGGAGTGTGCACGTTTAGAAAAACGGGGATTTTGTGAACTGCCTCCAACAAATTCCCACTATTTTCAACTTCATTAGGCGCCATAGAGCTACGGGATTTTTATCTGATCCATAAACCTGAGATGTTTATCCCTTAGTGTGTACTTTTTATTATGACTAATACATACAGACATGTCTACTTTAGCTGCACTCAAGAGATTTCCTGCAGTCCGCAGTACAGATTCTTGAGGATGAAACATAAGTGCTGACACTTGCAAAGACAAACATTTACATTGCTGGGTCAAAGGAATGACTATAGACAAAAGTTGGTGTCTGCAAAAATAATGTACGCTTCATTTTTGTGTGTGTCTGTGCAGTGTTATTGCTGCACATTTTTATGCAGAATATGTAGAGATGACATCTTTCTACCTATCTAATTTTTTTTAATCGACCTCAAATTCCTTTGAAATTTTTTTTATGTTTGGTGCAGAAAATGGTTCAGGTATGATGCTCCTGAAAAAACATTCAGTGTGTCCAACAAGTGACCTTTTTACTCCGCTTCATTTCCAACAATACGTGACAGCAAATCTACAATATGATGCAGCATCCATTGTTGGTTGCTCTGGGGAATCAGTCTAATTCAGACATTTAAAATGGTAGTTTGTTAAGTTTTAATTTTTGTGTTTAAGTGTGAGCGTCACACAAGAAAAGACTTAAGGCAGACACATAACGAGGTGCACAATTAAGAGACTGAAGGCTTCCTAAGTATCACCTGGTTAACACACATGCCGCTGGCTGGAAAATACATTAACTGCACTGGATTTTAATGATGCAAATAGATACTGACAAAAGTCTGAGTGGTAGCTATGCTGTTCAAATTGGCATAGAGTAATCCCCTGCAAAAAGAAAAAACATAGAAGTTGTTCAGATCGAGCAGTGGACCAAAATGCACACTCCCATTTCTATTCCCGGAGGATTACCAGCAACCTGGGAACATAAAAAAGGTAAGACGCCGACCTCTGGCCTACACAACCAAAGGAAAGAAGCGTGGGAAGCAAACACATCAACATGTGTTCATTTTGCATACCATCCGACTGCAAACATTAACCACTGTATGTACATAAGAGAGCTGGATTGTCTTGCGGGGATGAGGGGGAATTAAAAAAAAAAAATCACATTAAAAATCTCATTAAAATCGGGTAATCATGCTTCGCCTCAGGACTGGGGAGGGAGGTTCGGGAGAGGAAATGCTTACAAGTTGAATCAGCCCGGGGAAGAATACATCTGCTTATGCTGCATGCCTTAATGCTCCGGAGTATTATTAATGTTGAGAGGAAATAGATCCCATGTGGTACAGTGGAAAAAAAAAGATTGTTGCCTCTTCTCATCCTGCATTAGGTCATCAACTGATTTACTACTGTGGCTGCTTCTTGGTACAGTAGAAAGCACAATCCGGCAGTGTATTCCCACGCTGGATGAGGCAGGTGGCTTGGGGGAAATGAACCAAGTGTGGGAGAGCAGTCACTCAGAGTATCATCCTGACGTGTGTTCTAAATATTCTCCTGGTATAGCACTTTTGTTCCTCAGGGAGTAATTATAGTTGTGTATGTGAATAGCAATATATTTCATATGTTATAAACCGTGAAACCAGATTTTAAGGGCCGTGTCCACCTGGTGTTTGGCAGAAAAGCGCTGGCGGTGCGCTTGGGAGTGCTGGGATGAGGCGCTTGAAAGACAGCACTGAGTGAATAAAATGCTGCGTGTGCGTCTTCTCTCTGTGACAACAATATCTTGACAAGAGCCGCTGTACGATCGACACTGCTCTGTTGTTTTTACTATCTGTTTCATCCTTATATATTGTATGGTAGATGATCTTAATAATAACAATAATAGTAATGGCCATGCTATCATAGCTCTGGTAACCAGACACGGACCAAGGATGATGTAGTTGCATAACAAAATCCGTAGGAGACCAAAAATAAGGTGGATATCACTTCTTTGCCGAAGAGCCACTGTTATATGAAGCGTCAGTGACGTCACCAGCGCCTTTTTGAAAAGCTGACAAATTTTTAACTGGAACCACTGGGATTGGCCGCACAAAAAAGGCAAAACACCCAGAAAAAAGAAGTTGGGCACTGCGTTTTTTTTTTCCCGGAGGCTGCTCGCTGTTGCAGATGCTCTCTCCTCATCAAGAACAGTTGAAAAAAGCAGAAAAACAAGTGGACACAGGCCCAAAGGCGTAAAGCTGGACTCGGGTTCCTTTTTTGACTGCACTGAATCTGCATATATTAAAATTCCAACCACTAATATTCATGAATGTAACGAATTATCACAAAAAATCAAGTAAACTTTGTTTTTTAACTGTTTTTATTAATGTGGCTGAATCTTTACTGGTCTCAAATTTTGAAATAATGCTGCCGACACTGACTTAATAGTCCCCAGGTTTTCGTTGGAAAAATTTACAATAATATCTTGTTTTCCAGCTTAAGCCAAAAAGAAAAAAAAGAACAAAAAACTCCCAAAAACTTGATGATCATCAGTGCATTTGCAAATCTTGTATGGAGGGGGTCAAACAGAGTCAAATTTAACTGAGCGTAAATCAAAGCATGGTTCACATTAAACAGATTTCCTGCTGTTTGTTCCCTTCTTATTCCTGGCATTGCACGTTTCGAGCCTTCCCATTTTCTTTGCCTCCTGCGGGTCATGGCCATGAATACAAATAACAGGCACCATATGTTTTTCTTTTGCTTTACATTTGCGCCATTCAAGTAATTTCACCAAGCCACTGTTGAAAGAAGTTCTTAGTCGAACGCTGTCTGTAACCTTTCCCGGAAAACTGGGCGAAGTAGACATGAGAGATTTCAACACTCGGAGTGACATTTGGAGCCACTGTATTTGGGAGAAGTTGCATCCTTTGTAGAAAAACACTAAAGCACTAAGAAAAATTCACTCTCCAGTTACGTAATTTCCCTGTTTCAGCATACACACAGCATACAAGACAACCAGAACTGTCTTTACTGAACACAACTTTATAATTAAAACAGCATGTTTCACCTTTAGCGTTCAGTATTTAAGGACAAGGTCTAAGATGTTTTGGCAGACCTAACACTATCATTAGCCCTGTCTGGACAGGATTAGTTTTACCTAGGGAGGTCTGGGATTACGATTTTCACCAGGGTAATTCGGTGAACACTGAGGTCCCCTGATAATTTTCTGACAGTCTTACTTTTTATTCTTAAAAGCTGGTTCATGTTTGTTCTTTGAATAAAAACAAAAATTTGTGAAAAAGGCTTATTTGTTGGAAAAAGTATGTGGATCAGTCGTACTACAACACCATGGACGAAGCCTCAAGATGTGGTCAAAGAGTTGCTAGACTATGATTGGCTAATCAGCAGTCAGGGGAGGGATTTAGTTAATTAGTCTAGGGTTGGGTAATTGGACGAAAATATCGACCATCGGCAATGTGCTTCACTGCCAATGGTTGAGGGCGATATTTTATTGTATTTTTGACATTTCAATTTGCTAAATTCACTGTCCGCCTCCTTAAAAATTTCACTCAATAAATAAATAACTTGTAAGCGCCAAAAATAGACACAGGCAGAGTCTGTGGTTTTCTAACTAAGATTCGAAAGGAGTCGATGAGGAGCGGAAGTGACCAGCACAAAGTGTGGCACTTGGTGTGGTGCAAAGGTAGTTATCCCTTACAGGAGGTGTGTTCATTTAGTGCATTTAGTTATTCAGTCACTTTGACCCACCTTTAACACGCAACAATAAATGACAAAAAGATAAAAAGAAAAGACAAGAAACACTGCCAGGCGTTTACTTGTAACTGATTGTGAGACTGATTTTCATCGGCCAGCTGCTTCATTTGTGTGTGCGCCGAAAGGTCAGGTGATATCAATCAGATGTCTCCCGGTTCCAAAGGTCTTTTTGCTTAAGCCACTGGGAAACATTATCCTCTGCCTGCCTTTTAGAGCTTGACAACTGACATTAATTACAGTACTTACGCTTCCTTTTAATTACGCCTAATTATGTGGCATATGTAATGATGGTCCACATGCGCCAAACGCCAAATGCTGAGATGATAGGTAGATTGATAATTTGGATGGATCGCCAGGACATCATTTTGAGCTCTGTCCAGAATTATCACGGCAATCACGGCATGTTTATAGCTCAGGAAGAGAAGGCTAACTAGGATATCTCTGCTATTTTCTCCCAATAGAAAAGGAAAAAACACCTGTATAAAAACCAGGCAAACTGTGGCGGAAGATGGCACGCAAGACCACTGTAAACTTGAGAGACATTAAGCAGGGCGCGGGGACCTAAAGGTGTGGATTAATGAGTGTGAATTTATACTCTCATTGCTGCAGTGGGCCTACTTTGAAGGGATGATTGATTCCTCCTTCTCATTACTGAGCTATTCAAACTCTGCTATAGATTTCTCCCACTCATAATGATCCAAAAGGGAAGAATAAACAAAACAAAAACAGATCAGACAGAGCTAGAAATGCACTGTTGCTCACATGAAATGGCAGGCTCATTCATATAAGATGGAATCGTGCTCATATGGTGGATTTCGGGGCGCTAAATAACCACTGATCATGCCTGTTTTCTTCAGCTATTTACTCGTATTTGATCAAAGTTAACAGCAGTGAAAACGTTTCAGATTGTGCTCTCGTGGCATCAAAACAACTGCTTTGGTGGTTTCTTTCAAGGTTGCTTTGTGGGAACAAACACAAAGAGCGTTCAGAAGAAAAGCATAACACAAAATCAACAAGTGGGATTTCAAAGTAAACACTTTCTGCTTAATCAACTTCAAGAGCTCAACAACATGAGAAGCCAACTTCAAAGTCAATGGGCCAATTTTTTTTTTTTTTTTGATGAATTTTCCATGAATCATCTTTTCTGGAATAACGCTTGTAAACCTTAATACCCCTGCCGAGTGGAATAGCACTTATTGGCGACCATAAATTCTCTAAACACCCACAGTGATTTCTCAGTGGTACATGAGCATCAAAAATTCATTGTGGAACTATTAAGTATAGGTTCTTTAGACTGAAAGGGAAGTTATGAACTAACTGGAGAAATTATGTCACTTGAAAACTGCAATTGCCCTCGACATCATTGCAAATGTGCTTGAGATACGTCTCCCTTTAGAGAAAGCAGAAACAGCTGTGGGAATGAAAAAAGTCCTGATTAGGTTTAGCTGTGAAAGTGAACTATCTTACCCTTTCTAAAGGACACCAAAATAAGAATGTATGTCATCATAAGTAAACGGATCTGTCTCCAATTATTATATGCATCAGATTTGAAAAGTTAACACCAAAAAAGAGGGTCTTCAACTGAGATCAAGCAATATACAATCAGAAGGTGCACAAGCACACTTATTTTCCATTTAAATTCTGAATATGGCAATATTCAGAATTCGATACAAGTCATGTAGCCAGCGTATTCCGGTTGTATATTCCTAATCAAGCCTTTTTCCAGTTAAGACGTGGAATACTCTGGTGTAATTCCTGATTTAATGGACATGTATACGGCCTTGTTGGAATATGCGCCTCAATCGGGGTTCTCACGGCAGTTTGTGACACAAGCCTCTGTGCCTTTTCACGGCATGTGCTCAGCTGTGAACTGTAAACAAACCAGCCAACAGTTTGCTCCACGTAAAAAGAGATGCGGGCTTAAAGAAAAAAAAAAAGAAAGAAAAAAAAAAGGGGGGAAGTCCACATGTCTGGTTGGAAGGAAAAACATACCGACTTCTGAGCATTACGAAAGACTTCGATGTCAACAGGTTTCTGGATATGTGCAAATATCACGACGCTGACCTCTTCAGAAAGGCAGTGACCCATTATGTTGATTGGAGCGTGCACAACTGTTTGTAAATGGAAATAATAGTGGAATGTTCATCTTCATTTGTCATGTAAATAGCTGAGTCAGAATATTGTTGTTGTTGTTTTTTTTTAAATAAGGGCAAAACCCGGAATATTGTGTCCATGTAAACGTAGTGACTGAGTCTAGATCTAGAGCTGCACATTTAAAAACATTTTGCTGAGTGGCTTACGGTCGTAAAATCTTTACCTGTATTCAGCTTACAGTCTCTTACACTTTCTCTTTCCATCTGCTGCTCACAGCCCTCAGTGTTTTGCTTTCTTCTCATTTATTTTTAATGAATTGTTTCAGGTGCCGGCATGAGAAGAGCAAATCAAGGGGACATTTAGCACTGGGAGAAAGGAGGTGACTATTGAGCCGATAAACCAAAGTAATGAAAACAGGAGCTCCAATCTCAATGCTCTCCGCAGGACGTTTGTCTTTTTCTCATAAGCGGTGCGCCAACTCGGTGGCTCTGCCTCTCGTGAGCCATAAGAGTGTCAGCCTCAAGATTATAAAGGGTGAAACTTGGGCCGTGGGCCTCTTGCGTGAATGAATTCCCACATTTCTTGTGTTCAGCTCTGCAGTTACATTGCATCATGTCTGGTGAACATTTTGGTTTTCGTGGGTGCCTGTGTGTACATTTTGTGGGTGGTCTAAAATTAGCCTATTTGTGAAAGATGGAACACGTAGGAAATTCACCATGAGGTCATTAGTGATGATAGGTTGAGGCTGTGTGTGTGTGTGTGTGAAACTATTGAATGAGCAGCAGGACACATTTGGCAGCATACTGGACATATAGCATGCCATCTTTCATTTTCTCACATTAAGAGCTTTATAAATAGGGAAGGACTGACCTAACAGTAAGGCTTTCCAGACTGTGGTTACTGTACAAACAATATGATTATGTTGACATCATGGCACTTTGGTTAAATGAGGAGCTATTACCGCCTGACCACACTGTCCTCTGACTTGGCCAGTGACGGGGACACACTTACGTAATGGGAGAAGCAGTGTGGGTTCAAACTTGCTGCTTTGGCAACAAGGACAAAAATGAAGCGTTCAAGGGTGGCACATTAAAACAAAGGCCCTGCTACTCTTCAACACTTCCGGAGCTGTTCTGATACGGATACCAATATCGGAAAATGCCTCTGATACCACCGAAAATGCTGGTATCGGTATCAATGAGCACACCAGTCTGTGCACAGATCCAATACTATGTGATGTATTAGCTGCCCAACAGTACCCACCTACTTCCCATTAAGCTTAGTGTTACAGTCTCGAGCAAAATGTCTACGTTTGACAATATTCTACGCTGGAAAGTCCACCAACCAGCAAAAAGGTGACGTGTAAG
>JAPZDX010000016.1:8235917-8253911 GCA_029783625.1 Naso annulatus | reverse complement strand
CCACCTGCTGTGAAGAGACAATCTGTTCAGCAGGGGGCCAAGATCCACAATGCACTCTGTTATGAGCTCACTTAATAAAACACATTTCTATGATGGAATTTCAATATAAAAATGGTAATGCATAACCACAACTTTATGAGGCTGATGGCATTTGCCAATCATCCGCAAATGAACTGAATCTATTTACAAGCGTTTTTTTCACCTCATTGTTAAACACAAGATTTCATCTTTTTAATGTCGAACAGGGGAACATTGTGTGGAGAATCAGTAAATACTGGCCGTGCTGCTTTGCCTCGCCATGGTTCACGAGTCTGAAAAGATAAATCGGCTTGATAATGTGCATTCTTTCATTTGTCTGGAGGAAAGAAAAGTTTATGTTTGTTTTTCAAGCAGTGTGTCTTGGGCTTAACTCATATTCACAGCCAGTATTTTGGGGTGTTTTTCTTTTCCTCTTCAGTTTCAGGAAAAAACTGTAAAGATTCGAAACACTGAAAAAACTCGGTAACAGTAAACATATAATGTCTCTTATGGTGACATGCTGACAGTATAATTAAACTCACTTTTAACCTCTTAAATGGTTTTATTTCCGCACCCTTCTGATTTATACAAACTGACGCATGATGCATAGTCCTCTGTTTTAGCAAAAAGTTATCATTTATTTATATTATTTCAGTTACATTTTGAGTGTTGACCTGATTGTACCAAGCCTTCTACTTTTAGATATACAGTGTTTAACATTTACTTGTTTAGTACTATCATACATAACAACATAAGTGTTAGTAATTCAGTGTGGCTTGACAAAAACCTAGCCAAATATTGGTAACCCCTTTTTATCAACATTAAACTGAATTAAATGGTTGTGTTAAACAGTATCGGCCAGCAAGCATGTTTATATCAAATAATATTGAGTCCAGCAGATGTGTGCTTTTCCAGTGGTTGCAATTTGGATCAATTTTGGTGGAATGCTGTAAAATGAAGAATATCAGGCATGAGTTTCTCTTTTTGCTTTTGAAAGTGGATGTAGGTCTCTGAATTTATGTGAAATGGCTTTTTAATTGAGCAGTTTGTGGTAAATCAGTTTGTTATTTGCTATTTTGTTTTAGGGGAACTTTCAAAAGTGCATCTAATATAACAATAATAATAATAATATATTCCATAAGAGGATATTTGAACTGGTTATGAAGGAGTCTAACTTTAATACTGATGCCTCTCATCTTACCTACATTGTAAAATTAGACCACCATCAAGGAGATTCAAGATTACTATCCTGTCTGTTACAATGTCTTTGCCCACAAAACTACTAAAACGCTTTACGGCACACAGATCGGATTTGTTGCGATTTCTTGTTCGATTCAAGTGTGATCCCTCCACTGTTCTCCTTTTTACCATCTATAGTTGGAAACAGGATGATATTTTTCTTCGGATAATTTCAGTATTTTGTGTTAATGGCCGAACTGGTATTGTGCAAATAAGTGGCGTGTTTCTTTCACTCTCTTTTGACAGTAAGAATTACTGCTTTTGTCCACACACGCCGCTACAATCAACACAAAATGCAAGTTCCCCGGCTTTAAGTGAATCTAGCTGCAGGAAGTGTTGCAGTTTTCAAGCTTAATTATCTGTTTAAATCAAACAGCACTTCTGAAGCTGAAACTGCATATGAGTTAGCATAGAATTGGGCTTTCTTGGTGATGACACTGATTAGCTTCTTAATATTTGACAGTTACCAAGGACTTCCATTTGGACGGCGTCTGAGATGCTTCATTAAAAGCTGTGCTGAGAAAGTGACATCAATGTTGTCAGAACGTACTTGGTGAGAGGCCACTTCAAATCAATTATTTAACAGCAGTATTTAGTGAGGAGCAAACAAACAGCTGCACCACTACAGACTGACACTTGCAGGGCCTCAAACAGCACGCCATTAATTTAGCTCATATCTCTGTCAGCTGTTTGCTGTTTCAGACGCACAACTGGGTGAGAATTTCTCACCTGTCATATCGAGCCAAACCGGTTCTTTATTGTATCACTGCAGCAAGGTTTTAAAAGGCATATTTAACACCTAACTGGACTGCATAACTTCTTTCACAGAAAGAATGATTTAGTTTATTTGATACAGCAAAAAATGAAGTTAAAAAATAAAGGAAGTATTACTTTTTACTGCCTTATTAAGAAGCCACTACTTTCAACTTAGTGGTGCTTGCTTTCCTCACTGTTGGCACGCTGCTTAATGCAACACAACATCCACAGTTCTGAAACCTAAAATGAGTTTTTCAGCGACTGATTTGCTCTCAATCAAGACAGGCTGTAGCCTCTGCACACCAAAAGGTGGCTTAATCACTGTTTTTGTATATAAAGTGTGTCTCTTTACAGCTAATTTGCATCTCTGCCATCTCCATGAGGTTTGGAGAATCTGCCTGAGGGGTGTGTTAATTACGTCTAATTTTACACTCCGTCTTTTTTGAGAGGGACCCAATTTGGTGTCTGGCCCCCTTAGCTTCCTTAACCTGCCATTTACCACTCATCACTACAAAGTAAACAGCCTGAACAATAGATAATCAGAGAGGGGAATGATGAGGAGAGTGTGGCAGATGCGGCTCTGCATTGCAGATATCTGCTGCCTCTGCTTCGAATCAATCGGCAATTAGCGCCATTTCACCGCAGCTGTTATGGAGCGATTTATTTCACTGGAGTGATCCCCTTTTCTGATCAGCCCCAAACGTAATTGCAGAACCCTCCAAGGCCTTGCTGAAAGAAAGAGAGGGAAAGAGAGGGAGAGAGATGGATGGGGAGAGAAGTAGTGCATGAGCGGGAGAGGATGAGACTGATGGAGAGAGAGGGGAGAATGCGACGACTGAATTATCTGAGTTCAGCAGCACAGGAGACCGCTGCTCTGAATTGTGGCTGACGTTTCTACAGCTGAGCGCCTTTTCAGGGCTCCGTCTTGAAAGTGTTCTTTCAAAGTAGGGAAAAAAAGCAAATTCCATACTTCTTCATCCTCTTTCAGACAGTGTAAGATAAACTGGGGGAGACAAGCTTCTCCGTTCAAGGGAATATTGTTCTGGTGAAACACTGGGCTGGTTAGTCTCATGAATATCTCTAGTAGTGCACCAACTTGCTTTCATATTCCCTCTGGAGGATGCTATATGCACAATCCAAAAAAACCCTTAAGCCCACGTGGAGATGCTGGTGTGGGCAGTTGGACAGAAGGACAACAGCACTTAAACCTGCATTAATTGGTTTTTAAGCCATTTGTGGGCAGAGCAACTATCTGTAAACCAAACACTGAAGTATTATCAGTTTATAAAGCTGACGTTACAGATCGGTTGGCAAATTGTTGCCGTCTAACACATCAGGCAGACAAGAGGCAGCACAAGGATTCATATGGAATTGTGTTTCCTCAACCACAAAAAATGCAAGTCCAGTATTTACCCTCCCTCTATCTCTTGTAAGACCTAAACAATGACTGCTGAGGGAAATACCTGGCTCTTCAGAGGCTAAAAAGTTCCACTATATTCACTAGCTCATCGTTAACTTCACCTATCTGCTGTTTGGTGCCGAGCAGGTAGTGTACAGTGGGTTTATTCACGTTTTCTTTTTTGTCTGAAAACAGCTGCCTGCCGCAGATGAAAATGAGGTTGATGAGAGTGGCGGGACTGAACCAAGACAGTTAAGTGCAGGCTGTAAAACAATGTGTCGAAAGCAATAAATCACTCTGCAGAGCTGAAAGAGACTGCAGAGTTGGGTCGTAATTCTTTCGGGTTTGCCACTCCATGCAACACCTTTCATATACAGTCATTTGATCCAGTGTTAATATAAAAATATTGATCATAGGAGTGTTAACGTTTTTAATTTGCCATTTATGAGAGAAGCAACGCTGGTACATACAAGTATCTGGACACAACCATCTGGATAGTTTCATGTTTTTGATCCACAAATGAACAGTTGGTTGATAAACAATTTAACTTGCTTGCCAATGCAAGAAAGGCCTTATCGTTGAACAATATTGCCTGACTTCACTAATGCTTCTGTGTCTGAAAGGGATCAAATTCCTTCAGTCGGGTTCTAAAGTTTTGTGAAAAGACTTTCCCAGAACATTAGAGGTCGTTAAAGCAGCATTATTCTGCATTTTGTTTGAAAATTAAATGTCTAACAGACACACATAATATGGAAAACAACTGTCTTGGTTCTTAAACGCAGTTTAAAAAAAATATACAGTACACATGCTTCCTCCTGTTGTCTTTTTGTGTCACTATGCTCCGAGTCAACAGATCCATAAAACATGCAGCATCTTTTTCCTTCGGCTAAAAAGCCAAGTCCTTACCTCAGACAGCACACAGAGGTACAATTTCACTTGAAAAATCACAGTGTCAGAACAGTCAGCAACCACAACCTATAATTATGGCTGGTCTTAAGTCATATTGTCCAAGAAATCTCTGTGGAAGGAATTTGGTTTCTATGGAAATGCTTTTATATACAGTCTTGGGAGATATGCTTGAATTGCAGGTTAAACAGAGCGCTGAATATGAGATATAACAGCAAAAATGTCGATTAATAGATCTGAAGCAAAATCAACATTTTTGTAATGTATTACAATCCCATGCAAGCAATGCTGGGAAAAGGAAACATAACTGCCACAAACCACATATAAAGATACAAAACACTCAGGCATCCTTTTAGTTTCATGATTTTTTTTTTTTTGGACAATATTACAGAGATTGACATGCTTTCAAATGCAAATGATGAGGCAAAAGGAACATGTTGTACAAGTGACATCTACACTAACTCATCATCTCCATTTCATTTCTTGGTGTGATCACCTTCAAGTATGGCAGCGATGAACAATATGTATGTCGCTGTTATTGTGACAGCAAGTGATGTTAAATCTGCTGCACGTCAGCACTGCATTTTGAAAACCGTGCGTGTGCGTTCGGGGGAATTATCGATGACGGTAAAAACATATATTAAAAAATATATCTTCCCCCATCAACCCTTCCCGTTATTAAGTAATCTCTGAAACTCGAGCCGTTATCAGCAGGTCTCTGAAAAAGTATGAAATAAAGTCCTCACAACAAATGTTGATAACGCAGCAGCTGACTGGCAACATGCGACTGATTTGATCTGCTGGAGTTCTAAAAGCACTAATTCATCAAAATCTAACGCTGTCCTCTTTTTCCCCTCTGCTCATACCATCTGCAGTACAGTTACCAAAAAGAGAATGAAGATGTAATACTCACCAATATATAGTAATGCTCTGTGTATAACTACATACAATATCAAGCTTGTGTATTGGGACCAGACCGACATTATCGCCGTTATTTGCCTAACACAGATATATTGTTATCAGGATATATTCTCAGATTTGCATTGATATTAAAACTGTTTTTTAAGGCCAGACAAATTGCTTGAACTAGTGATTTAAAATGGTGTAATTATGTAGTTTGTCCAGCAGATGGCGGACAAACTACCATTTAATAACTATCATTTAATAATTAATAAGTGAAGTGTTTACTGTTCACTGCACTGATGTTTGTAATAAAGTTTGCTAAAATGCAAGATATACCAGCTTTGTTTGAAATCATTCACTTACTCACTATTCCCTATAAAGTGTTTATTATATCGTGAATTATATAGGAAATGACCAATTGGAATTCTGGACACTACATAGAAAAATCTTAAATAAACCAGTGAAGTTCCAATGATGTGGATGTTTGTTATGTCAGTAATAGTTCTGTGTCCTGATCGGTCCCGACTGCAAGCTGTAATAGCCCACAATAACTTTAGTAACACAAGTTCATAAACTCACAAGCTAATGGCTAATTTTGTTATCGTGGCTAATGCCTTTTAGAATATAATTTCTCTAAATGTTTCGCTACCTCTGGGCAAAGCTTTTGCTTCTCGGCACAGATAAGAGGCGAAGGCAAACTCACTGCAGGCATAATTCACCGACTAACTTCTATAAGCTAACATGCTAACTAACGTTAGCAAACCCTTATGGCTTTCTGGCTACTTCTCCTTCTCTTTCAGAAATACACAACCACACTGCATTGTGGTATACATTAGTAAAATGTACGGCACATCGCATGTACACTAAAATGTGCTGTGCATTTTGGGTATGTTATGGTGCGCTATACTCAGTAGTGAATGAAATTATCCACTGAGAATTCAAACACCACTACAAAACGGTGAACACACTATGTGGTGCATTATATCTGAGATCAAGAACAGTTTCAAACACAGCACCTGTCTCCATTACATATCTTTGTCACAAGTATTTCATTCAGCTGATCTTACAATATTATCAGCTATTTTTGAATTTTCTTACACCCTAATAGTGGTATTGGCCCCAAAAATCCTATATTGGTTAGGCCCTAATACATGTAATATTTTACAATGGCAATGGTTTAATTTTATATGTTGCAACTTATTTCTCATTGCAATTGACTCTTACACGACTGATCACAGATGGAACATCACAGCTGGCTCTTGGGGTTTTTTTCTTGGAAGTCCACTTAAGATGACAAAAGTAGCCGCCTGCCAAGATCTATGGCCTCAAATTATGTCCCGACTTTTTCCCTAGCCGTTGCTGATGGCACTTTGGGAGGAAAGTGATAGCGAGTTGTGAGAAAGCAAAGTGGCTGGGCTTTATGACCTATTGCCTTGTCTGCCATCTGCAGGGATCAATTAGTCTTCCTCGTGTAATAGCGGGGAGCAGAGAAAGCTCAAAAATATATACTTTCTCCAGAGTAATAACATGGTTTCCAATAGTTAGATGTCTGGCTCATAATAGTGTCCACAGCACTGTACACAGATAAGAAAAACAAATGTGTCCCTACACATGTTGAAATAATAATAAGCTAATTGTAGAGCCCTTCCATTTTACTCAGCTATAATTTATCTCAACTCCAGCTCTCCAACACAGAAATGCTTGTCCCCTGCTGTTGTGTCTGGACTGCTGTGATTGACTTCAGGAGGAATGGAGTCGTGGTTGTCGAGCTGACACCATCAAAGCACCATATTTAATGGATCACACCCAAGAGGTAAACATGTATCTTTCTAGTCAGATAGTCTTCTCCCATGCTATATGTTCACTCTGAACATCACAAAGTCCATCTTGTGAGCTAAATAATCAATGGCTTTCCTTCTGGCAGCCCTGGGGCTATCTGGCAGAAGACAGGGAGAGGAAAACATTGCATGTTTGGGGGGGAAAAAAAACAACAACATAAAAACAAAAAAGAGAAACAGTCAGAAGCATTTTTGATCCTTGAGGGCAAGTGAGGACAGAACCATTTTCTTCCTTTACCAACTTTTTCTCCCTCGGGTGACAACTTGTCACTGAGCGTCAGGGGGACAAATGTTAATTGAGAGTGACACCCCGAGATGTTCTTCTGAAAAGGGTCATTGCGCTGGGAAATAACTGCACTTTATCAATTTTCAAATCTTTTTCAATCTGCGGACTCTGTGTCTCGGCGGTTGAAAAGAAGCACTTTAAGATAATCCATCTAAAATTTACCCAGCTGGTAGCTAATGTCAAATCGACTCATATTACTGTTTTGCTAAGGTAAGGTTCTATGAAGCAATTTAAATATATATTAGATGCATTCACATTTGCTTGTGTGGCTGTCCTCTTAGATCTACAGTGCCTTTGAATTTAAGGGGAAATAACAATATATATGATGCCCCAAATCCAGCTTCTACAGGGCTTATTTCCTTTATACTTTTGCACGCATTTAAAAACAGGAAACATTTCCTGGCCTAAATTTTCATTCTTGTTCAAGTTCAGTGACAAATATAAAAGAAAAATGAAGTTATTTAAAGTTATTCAGGCTGCCAAGTAAACATTTTGACAATACTTAAGAGCTTATTATAATATAATAGTCTTAAAACTGTACCTGCTCTATTTATTATAACATTATCCCTCCACTGCTCTCTATAACTAATAGTGACTTCAGTCTCCAGAACAAATGCAAGTAAATGACCTCAGGACATAGTGGTAGCTTACTTCCTGTTTCCCAGACTTCCCCTCGCCTGTGGGTGCCTTTAAATAAGCACATGATGATATTAGATATTTTATTAAATAGAGGCATTATAATGAGAAAATCAGAGTTCACATTCCCACAGTATTGCAAATCAAGTGCCCAGACTGGTTTGTAACCATGTTGGGGATTTAATTAATATGTTTCTCTCTAACGTTGACTTTAAAGTGACCTCGAAACTATGCAGGAGAGAAAAACAGCGGAGCCGAACAGAGGTTTGTTTGAACTTTGCAAAACACTGAAAGAGGCTTTGAGAACAAATTTTCTATTGTGGACATTTACTGCAAGTAATTTCTAATAATGACAGTGCAATGGTTTTTCACTCGTTTCTGTGAGTTAGTTTGTATTACTTGGAAATTTCCTTTAAAGTTATAATATGACTTAAGACCAGCCATGAAAACAGAAGCACACAATTGAAAGGTGAGGCATGCCTCGACTACAGGATGTTGGCTAGTATAGTAACATACTATATGTGCCTTATAAATGGCTACAAAATGGGGAAAAGAGTCATCTATAACATGTTGTGTGATATAGTTTTGGTGTAAATAGTACATACAATGTACCAATCAGTTTTCAGATTGCACTGAACAGAACTTTAAAGTGCCATTAAACATGCAGCCAACAAACAGTTGCACATCTGTGCGCACTGAAACAGCCTGTTGTCATGCCTAGTGATACAGAATCGGCATGTTAAAACTAATATTACATCTTATCAGATACAATGAAAGCTCACTATAAATACTTGCAGCAGTTTTCTTTTTCAAACTTTCAGCCAATTTTATCTGGCAGTGATACATCTTTTCTCTGCTCCACAGTTTTGCTTCTGTTCTTTTTTTAGGGCCCGTTACATAATCGTATTAATAGTCACATCCTGTGCCACCTGCCGACCGCTGGAGCTAATTGCTTTGGACTTGATGTTCACCACTGTGGCTTACCTCAGATAATTATGTCATTCAAATGAGATGACCTCTTCATTTGCTATCAATTACTATTTCATACTGTGAAATTCAATACTTGGGCAAATGTAGTACAAGTGGAGCTGGTAACAGAAAGCACTTTACTGTAAGGCAGATTGGGCAATTATAAAGATGTTCTTGAAATTTCATTGCTTGTTTGGCCAGTCTGAGAACTGTTGTACCTGTTCAAGTTGTATCTTCTGTAAATGATGCAAGCATCCATCTATTAGGCATTATGACTATGCAATGCATTATAATGCATCTATAGTGCTGTATAATCACAGTTATAACCAAGGTGAGGTTTAACCCTAACTACATATGAAGCATTATAAGCGTGTTCATAATACATTATAATGTGTTATATAAGTTCATAAAGTGTTATAATGCATTATAAAGACAGCCTTTAGAGAAAGTGTTACCCAAGTTATAGGCCTATTTTATGACATTAGGAAGTGATATGTTTAAAAAAAAAAAAAAGAAAAAATCTCTATAGACCACGTTTGCAAAAATGACAAAACCAACATGCAGCATTTGAAAAGGTAAGGAATGGAAAACTATTCTAGTCATCTCCTAATACTGTTTGTACTAAAATAAAGCATAATCTGTATGACAATGTCACTGCTATTTATTAGCTCAGCCACAGCCTCACTCATGGAAGGAAATGGAAAGTCTTAATCTGAATCCTATTATTTTGACAACAGCTATTTGTGGAGAAATCAGCCAAGGCCACATTTCGAGGTTTCAGAGGGCACTTGGGTGTGTGAATGTTCAGATTAATCTCGCACTAAAAACTCTATAAATCCCATTCTTTGGTGGGAAAACTGAAAAAAATGACATTCACATTTAGTTCTATTCACAAAGGAGTGCAGCTAAATGTACGACATAAATCCAAAGACAGACAGATTGTGTCAGTGAAAAAAGGGCTGGGCGGTATTATGGCATATTGATAACGTGATATGAGAAGATGTCATTCTAAATTTTGGATATCAATATATCTGAGATGTTGTCTTTACTGGCTGTAAAGGCCTTATTGCACCAAAATGATACCATTCATGTAAAGTCGGTTTTTATATTTTGCGAAAGCACTAAAAATCATCCCTACAATATTGTTGCAGTGTCAATAAAGTGGTCCAATATTGCGTTATTTGATTTTGTGCAAATCACTCAGCCCTTTTATGGCTGAACATTTAGCTCACTTTGTAGAAAATATATAGAGCAATATACTCCCATTCATCCTGAAAGTATCAAGAAATGATTTTTAATCCACATCACCCAGCCAATCAAGAAATGTTTGTTTGTGTAACACTGCGACATTCACAGCTCTTCAATATTCCTTTAAACGTAAGAATTAGTTTGTAGGTGTATTACTGACCTGCACTGACAGAACTACTAACCTTTCCGATACAATTGCACATTAAAGTCCAATTAATTTCAAGATGAGGCAGCACATGGTGTCAAAAGTATCGAGGGGCAATAAAAAGCAAATGGCTCAAGTGTCCTTTTTTCAAATGGTGTGCCCAATGAGGCCTTCCCGACCTCAAGCCAATGTTATTCTACCACTGTTATTGCCATTTCACTTATTTGGAACAGAACATCCATTTTTATTTCCACATTTGCTCAGAAATCTAGACAAGGCAATCGCATCTCTACCGCTGGGCCCACATGTTGTCAGAAATTACACTTTCAATTTACCTTTGCACAGCCACACTGTAGCTCGCCTCTTTTGTGATGATCGGCGGGTGCAATTGAAAATACAAAGGATTTCTGAAGACAGGCTGCGGCTGTTGTGGTTGTAAGCAGAGACTGAATTTGATGGAGGTTCATTTGTGGAAAATGAGGCAATAGAACCATTTATGTTTTTGTTATTTTATTTAAAGAATATATATATTATTGCCCTATGGGGTAAATGTAGATTAACAGTAAATACAGTGCAACAAACAGTATGTTTTTGCTGATCATGACATAGCCTAAAATTTGAATCTTAAATACTGTAACCCTGGTTCTACAAGCAAAGGTGGGCCCTTCTGCTTGCTTAAGGGCTTGTCAGTTGGCAGATAGCAGTTTTATTGCCTTATATACTGCGCAACTAATGTGTATGCACAGTATACATCAAGACTGGTAACTCAGTTTTTTCAGGTATGTGACTGGCTCACATGGCTTTAGGTTTATTAATTATAAGAATTACACCCCCACCTGTTGGTTTGTCATGCTCTGCAGCGCTTCAGTAGTGTTTTTGATTTGATCTTAACAGTTTTAATTCTAAAACAGTGCTTACATGCATGGATTTAAAAAAAAAAATTATTCTGAGAACAAAGAAGAACGAACCCAAGCTAGAGCTGTCAAAGCTATTCACAAATACATCTGTATGTGTCGACTTGTATCAAAAATATTATAGCATGTATAAGTAATTTTGGATGCCTGGGCAAATTCTGTTTCCAGTCTGGTGCTCAAAAGTTCCATCAAGAGCATTTTGAAGACACAATATCATCGGTTTAAAATTTCCAGATGTTTCCCTTAGACTAGCTTCACTCTTTTGCTAGAAAAGCAGCACAAGCTCATTTCAGGAAGAATCGTATTTATTTGTGTATCTGAAGAGAAATCAGGCAAGCCAACTTGCGAGGATTACAGAGAGCTTGTGTATTTATTTTTGCTGCCACAAGTAGCAAAAAAGGGAAATGACAGTCCCTGCTTTAGTGTTGCTGTGGATTCATGTTATTCAGTGGATTTAAAGGATGTGTTTTTTGAGTGTCAAGTGAGACGAGTGCAGGAAGATATTACAATGAGACAGGCGGTACTTTGAAACAGTGGATGAGTCTTAAGCTCTTTTTGGAAAAGGATTTATTTGTCTGTGGGAGGTCGGATGATTTTAATATTGCAAGCACTGATCAGTAATTTCACTGACATCTGTAACACGCATGTTATTTTTGTTTTCCTACCCCACTCTTACTAACAGTCCCAACTACATCTTTTCAGCTCATTAGTCTTCCTACAATCTTATTCTTGTCAGGACAGACACTGTCTGCTTTTTAAAGATGTTGGAGTTTTTGCTCTCTATGTTATCAGCTCAACATGCAGCTGGGAAGAACTAACTTAACACTGGGAATGAAAACTCTTCAACTCCAACATACATTTTAATTTTCAAACCAATACGATGAGGGGAAAAAAACTCCACAACCCCATCACCTGCATCGCAAGCACCATTGAATGTATATAAAAGTAGACAAACAAGCTTTCACATTGAGACACGGTGCAAAACACAGCCGCCTCTTTGTTATTCACCCTGCGTTGGGTTTTAATATATTAGATTTGAACTTGGGTCCCCAGTTGTTAAACATCTGCCAATCAGCCAAAGGCAAATCCCCATCTGGGTGAGGGAGGTGCATTAAAATTGAGAGCCAAGCTTTCATACACTATCTGTCTGCCAAACAGTTGGCCTGCTGAGTTAATTTCAAATGCTTGTTTGTTTGATTAAATGTTAAGTGCTGACTTAACTAATTTAGAAATTCAAAACGCTGGACATATATTTGCTTATTTTGTTCAGGAGGTATTAAAAAGATTAGAGACCATGACATTAGCTGTGAATAACCAGTGTCGCTACCACAAGGGTCCCCATGCCAGAGAGGATTTAGACGAGCAGCCCCCCCCTCCCTCAATGTAGAAAGAGGTCTCTTGTTATGTGTTGTGCCCTAGAATGCAGAGCTTCACAGCTGACTGGGTTCCATCATCATTCCAGCTACCTAATGAGTGATTGTTTGTGGGCTGATAAAATTAAATTGCAAGCTTCGCTGATTTCGGCAACAGGTGTTTTTTCTCTGTCTCATTATAACATGAGAGACAGGGGTTTTTACCACCTACTCAGGATGTTAATGTATGCTGGCTTACCGACTCTCTTGGTTTACCATTCTCCTCCCACATGCGGCGAAAAAAAAGGAAAAGATTTAACCAATTATGCCTCACAGAGGTTCATTATGAGAGCCCATATTCTGCTCATGTCCAAAGAAATATGTTTATATGTGAAATTCACCAAAAAGATATTTGTGAGTTTCCTTAATTGTCTTTAAAATGATAATCCTTAAGATTTTCATAAATCATAATCCAATGTTGATATTTTTTTAAAGCTTTTCTTTGTTAGTGGTGGAGTCTGCCATTCCTGTTTAGGATTCATGTTGCCTTCAAGTGCACTGGGGAATTACTGGAAATATGTAAACCAGTGCAACTTCTCTCCCATTTTACTGCATCACTGTTGGTTTTTCTATACTCTCATGGGGAATATGAAACAAGTTTAACTTAGTTTTTACATGTAATTTCTTACACCTTGACTTTTCAAAACTGGTTGGGAAAAAGGCCAAAAATGAAAATTAACTTTGGGACAGACCAGATGACTGTATTATTTGTTATTTATATGAAAGTCAGACAAATGGTTTTCCTCCAGCAATGCACTTGAAGTTCATTTTTGTTTGGCTGTTGGGAACAGAAGTTGTCAGTTTTGTTTTTCCAACCAAACCCACAGGATAATGTTTGGAAAATGGTGGAAACTGATTTTTTTTTTTTTTTATGAATTGAAGCAAAAGTTTGTTTTGGAACGGTACCAAAAATTTACACCGCTAGTGTTTTTACATTTGGCCTCATGCGTCACTACTTGCTTGAAAAACAACTCTCAAATTTGCCAGTGTTTTCCAACAATGGTTTCTACAGCAACTACTTTGTGGCACTTTTCTAAAACTGTGATTTCCTTTTTTTTTTTTTAAACACATAATGTGACCCATTTATCAGTTTCATTAAAGAAGGACAAACTGTATTAGGGCTCAACGGATGTACAATTTCTGATTGCCGATACCAATATTAGGAAGCCAGGTAAGTCCAATACCTGATATTTTGGCCCAATATTATGTTTTTATAAAAGTAAATACAGTATATATTCACATACTTATTTGGCTGAATGTGGCAATCAAATATTTGTGACACAGATATGTTATGGAGGCAGGCTATCTTACATTTTAACAAACTTTACTCCAAACATCAATGCACTGAACAGTAAACACTTATTAGTTGTTAAATAATAGACAGCCCTCTGCTGAACAAAACTACATTATTAAACCTTTTTAAAATCACTTGTCCAAGCATTTTGTTGCGGCTTCTAAAAACAGTTCGAATATTGACTCATATTTAAGAACATATGTCAATACCAATATACCAACATCAGCCAATAATGTGGGCAAACCAATATATCGGTCGGGTCCTATACTGTATATTACATTTTTGGATCTAAACTAATTAGCAGCATTAAGGCATTAGTAAGAGCGAAGTACTTGATTATAAATGCTGTCTAGCTACACTAGAGATGTCTATAAATCAGTTATTATGTGTATAGCTCAAATAATTTCTAGTATCTGCTCTCTATTGCTTGCTAAGAACTACCTGGGTTAAGGAATCGGTATCAAACCCGCATTTTCAGCTACTTTATTCAACAGAATTAAGATTGTTCTTTCATCCAAAACACTTCTTAATGAAATCACATCTGCAAGTACTTAATATGATAATCTCAATTATGATCATTGTTGGGGTGTGAATATGCCATGACTTCTGTAAACAAAAGTAGTTCTGCTCAGTGGCAGGATTCACTTCCAAGCCTTCAGAGAAATAAAATGTTTTAATAGCCTCTTTTCCTGTTAATGATATTCCGTTCGTTCTTAACACACCATTGCACAGATATTGAAACCATTCATTTCTGTAATAGGAAAAAGGGGCCCACAGAGAACTCAATCTGAATCCTGTATTCTTGACAGTTACTTTTCTGTGATAACAGTTTTAACATCCTGCACCATCACCTGTTCAGTGAATTTACTGATTTTATAGATTTTCTTGCAGCCTGATTCTTTGGTTTTGGTAGGTTCCATATTTTACAAGCAACCACCCTCAAATATCACAGAAACTCCTTCAATTTTAAAATGAAAAATTTGATTAAAAATGCAATATGCAGACCTGACAAGTCGTGGATAACATTTAGCATCAGAGGTCTATTTGTACACGGAGGGCTGCACTGTTGTGTATTTATGATATGAGCAATGCTCACTTAAGAGGAAAGCCTTGTGCTCTTGCCATGACCTCAAGCAATTACAGCCTCAAGCAAACAGTGGCCTGCCTTAGGAAATAAACCATTATACCAGCAGATTTCTGAATGCTTCACACTAGAATGGCTGCTAACCACATCAATATCCGAGCACCATAACAGGACGAAAATCTTCTTTTGTCCAGCTTTTGTTATTGCTAGGTTGGGCTGGTGCTCACGACTATTTTTCATGTCAAGGAAATGACTCACCTTGTAAAAGATGAAATCGTCATGGATGCCCTCTTCCATTAACATTTTCTTCACTGCACACATTTCTGTAGCATTATAATCATGGGCTGAAACTGCGGGTTTCATCGCAGGTTTCATCACAGTATCATCTAATATTTATGGCTCTGACAATAATAGTGTGATGACAATTGCTTATTTTCCCAAATTCTGCCCCAATGCAATTTCAGTTCGAATCAAGCGGGGGCACCTAGGATCAATGTGAGACAATATTATCTTCTAAATTAACACAATAAATTACAGAGGAAGCGGCCACTTTTGCCCACAAAACAAAACAAAACAAAAACAGAAAAAAGCTGAATATTGTAAATAGTAAATGTCGTCAAGTTCACCAGTTTACTCAATTTAATACACCAACAAATAAAACATGGCTTAAAATCATTCAGGAAAAGTCTCAAATTTGGCTCATTACTAACTGACCGTGTTCTAAGACAAAACAACAGCTTTTGAAAGTCATCATTATTATCATATATCTATGGCATCTTATATGTATAAATTAGCCTACAGCAGCTAGTGGCCTTCTTCTCTACTCATAGCTGAACAATTTCCATGTATTATTTGGACTTTTTTTGCACAGAGCTGGTTTAAGTCAATGTATCTCCCGACAGACCACAGTGGTAGAACTTCAGCTGTTTTTTAAATTAAGTTACTTTAGCTGCCTATTAGGGTTGGGCAATCGTCTCTATTTTCGTATCATCCAATCGCGGAGATCACCGATAGGTGATCCAGTTGCCAGAGGGGGTGGGCGGAGTTATGTCACAGCACGCACATCCGTACAGTTAACTGTCAGCATGGCCGACAGCAACCGTGACTTAGTGCCAAAGAAAAACGCCAAATCTCCTATTTGGGAATATTATGGGCTTTACCCAGAAGCCAAAGCTGAGCCTAGAGACACTACGCAGCCTGTCTGCAAGCTATGTAAAAAATGTGTGCCAGTGAAGGACAGGCGGTAAATTATGGTCATGAAATCACTGGCTGTGTGCGGTGTTTCTCCAGCACGAGACAAAGCCGTATGCCGCTTAATTTGCTTCTTCATGCAATAAATTTAGAATAATATAAACAAGAATAAAAACATATTTAATAGCAATGTCTTCTTTAAGTGTCCTTTTTAAAAGTCCATGCGTCTGTGCTTGGTGCGATGCAGCATCATGTCCATTTCACATTATTTTAGCCTATCTTATTTTTAATATGAATCCAAATTATATCTATAACATTACTACACCACTTATGGCACACAGAGCAAAGTGTTTAGTGAGCAAGCATGCACATGAAGAACAGGAGAGATCTGCGAAAAAGAGACGGCAACATGGTTTGTAATTAAAGATTTAATATTCACTCGTCAGTTGTGCAGATTAACAGGGCGTGCGGACATGTTGCTCCACCAGAAACATTTCCAAGTACACAGTAGAGCGCAGATTCAAGAGATTATTTCTTAAACATCTTATGACAGTAAACTAGTTAAAAATCACACTTTTTATTTATTCCCTAAATTCCCAGAAAGGGAAAATTATTTTTTTTGTTTGTTTGCCATTATCAACATGATGTTTGCAAATTAACACGTACTGTACCTGCCATGGGAATTTGAAATAAAGGTGCATCTTTAATTTGATGATAAATGGATATCTAATCACTAAATCAATACATTGTTCCACATCCATGGATCCTTACACCACTATTTAAAATTGGACCTCAAGCATTACACAGGGTCTCAAGCAGAAAAGTGTCAGTACATCACCTCCAGGGGCACTTCATGTAATCCAGCAATATGATGTAATGTATGAAGTCAGCAGGAGCCCCCCACCCCCCACCCCCGGGGCCATGTGCTGGATCCAAAAAGACAGTCAAAGCAAAAACAAGCCAACGGCGCAAACGACATCCGCAGGGCTTTGCTGAACACAGCGTCTGCGGAGTTAAGTTAAAGGCTTTATTCAGATCGATAGACAACACATTAACCTTTAGCTCCTCGACACATCGGGATCAATACGCTCACACAGTTAACTCACTCCACTCGACTTTGGCAGTGTTGTTTAAATATGAGCAATCTAGATGTCCTATTATTTAGGTCTAAATAAATAATGGGGGTCCGCAGGCGTCCTGATTGCAAACTGTCATCGTTGCATGCTGTTAAGATTCATCACATTGATTATGTAATGATGTGTGTCACTAAAGAAACAGGAGCCGCACATCATTTCCATACAGAACGCAGCACAGGTTGCATACGCTCACAGCAGCTTATATAAGTCGGGTCAATCCAAAAAAGCAGTCGTTTCTTGATGGAGAAATAAAAATATTTTGATGTTTTTTTTCCACGAAACCGCAACATACTGCAAGGGCACAGACAAAGAGACAAAAGTACTAACTGAAAGAAAGAAAACTGTGCTGTGATGCAGAACCGTAGCACTGGTTGTGATGTTCTGGACAAGGACACTAGAGAGGAGTGAGGATGCCTTGAACCTAAAGCAAGGCAGCCTGACATCAGCGTGAGCTTTAAGCAAACAGTGTGATAATGACAGCATATTTAGATTCTCTGTACGCTCTTGATAAATGAACATTTCCACCAGGGTTTGAGAGAGACTGAGAAAATTCATCTGCCTTTCAATCTCTTAGGTACGTCTTAGCATTTTCTCATACAAATCTGCCAATAGAGACCCAT
>JAPZDX010000016.1:8107232-8124781 GCA_029783625.1 Naso annulatus | reverse complement strand
AAGTGTTTGTCGTTGTGTAAACAGTAGTGATGTCAGATTTAGTCTGAAATATGTATTAATAAGTATTAAATCATCCTCAGTAATTCATAACTCCAGGTGTGTTATAAATTACAGGTTATCATCTTTTTAAAATACGTACAAGAACGTAAAATTAGTTATTGGTATCGACTGAAAAATCATTATCTTGCATCTCTAAATGTCAGTCGAGATAATAGAAAGAAGAAAAACTTGATGAAATCGTCTGAGTGGCGTTTCCAACTTTCCTTTTAACTCGTTTTCGCCTCAGACAAAAGTCACAAAGTCAGAATGTGATATGGCACATAAATGCACAAAATGGATTTAAGCTTTGACAGAATATATCACTGGGTGCAATTTAAACATTAAAAATGATGATTTCTCAAAAAGGAAACCAATCAGTTGCTAATTATCAGAGACCACTCTTATTTTATCTCTTGTTTGTAATAATTAGGACGTAATTTCAGGAGAATAATTCAGAGAAATGTAATAAATGCACATGAAAAGGGAAATCTCTGTTGGAGTGTTTGTCCTCTCCCTGGAGCTTCTTTCACATGACTCACTCTGCATGTGCAGATGCTCACAGGCCAATGACAGGACCAGCATTCGACACTATGCATTTCTGCTTCGGTTTCCCCAACTCGCTGCACTTGTGCAAAAGCTATTTTTAACTCTGAGTAACGCTACAGACAGACACATCTGTAGCTGCATTTCATAACTCTTTGGGACCTTGAAGTAACTGCAGCGCTAGAAGACGGCATTTCCTTTGCCTCGTGTTTGAATACCACCTTCTGACAGGCCCAGTCGTGGCATTTTCTGCCCGGCTGGGCACAGCTGGGTGGCCCCTGCGAGCTCACTCGTCTGCCCCTCTTGTTCAGGATTAACTCAGTGTGCTCCTGCTGAGGGAATTAGTGTGGCATTTTTCAAGATATTTGTTAATTTAGAAGATACTTTCTATGTGCTGATACTGTGTATGAAAAGCAGGCACGTGCTGGATAAAGAATGTGAAGTTTGTCCTGTGGACGAACCCCCCAGAGCTCCTCATGTCATCTAATCTCCCTCCATCCTGAATGGAAGACAGAAAAAGCGCACTACTGCTTTTTGGTAACGCGACTTATATTTTTTTGATATTACTTTTTCATATTTTATTATTTTTCGTTAGCAGCAGTTGTATCCAAACTTGTTTTCACCCCAAATTTTGCATCCCCACTGATCTTAGGTGTTGTACTTTCTAATGCAAGAAGATATTATTTAGGCCAATCAACAGTTCATATTATTTTTCACAATATGCCACTTTTCCTTTTTATGTATTGTGTGAGAAACGGAAGAAAAACTCACAGAAACCAGGTTTTCATTCAGCATCTACACTCTAATGTACTTATTACTGGTCATTCTGCCCACTTTGTCTTTGTATTGTTGTCCAGTGTCTTCATTAAATGTTTAGTTTTTCATGTGTGTTCGTTGTCTTTGCTTTGGTATATTGGTTTTTTTTTGCACTTATTTTAGTTTTTTCTATATTTTGTGACTATATTTTGTTGGGACCCTTGAAAACGGGATTATACATCTAAGGAGTCTAATCCTAATAAAGAAATCTACATTATTCACTTGGCATTAAAAGAGACGGCAGTGTTGTCATGATGCCCCTTTCTGTTAAACAAGCAAATTTTCTCTCAAGTTGTCAACGTTCTACGTTTCCTTTAAGTCCATGTACATTTCTGTACGTGCTGCACAACATAAACTTTTCACAGGAAAAAAAGGTCAAGGCCAGTCAGCGGGGATCCAGCGCACACTTATTTCCATACAGTATCCCTTCAATCAGGCTGTGACCTTAAAGCCACTGATGGAACAATAAATCAAGGAAATTGCTCAGTACTATCTTAATGTTTCAGATTCTTACAACACAAGGAAATGTGCTGGGCAGATGAAAAAAAATCTTTAATGTCAGGGCCAAGCCTTTGTGAAACACTGATTTCCACAGTGTAACACATAAAAAACACTATAAACTTTGAACCTATGTACGTAAACTTCAACATAATGGCTCAGTACTTATATTCTCACATTTTTATTTCATTAACATCTCTATCCATAGCTATAGCAAAGTTTTCAGTGTGCAGAAATAAGAAATTAAGCAACGTGCGAAAGAGTTGCTTACCGGCTGAAAACATGGAGTGCAATACGTCGCCCTTCAAATCATCACTTCTCCTCGGAGGGAAGTGATCCCTAAAATACAAAATGAATTCAATTATTCATGCATTGTGGAGTGCCATGGGATATTCCAGAGCTTGATCTTTCACCAACCGCTTTAAAGCGCTAAGATGGACTCATGCTGTGAGCAAAAAAGGGGAATAAACCCTCATGATCCCAGTCTAATATCTAATTTTTATTATGAATAATTTACTATAGTGAAATGTTACTAATTACTGCAACGGTCTTTTCTTAAATGTGAAGACAGAACATCTACAAACAAATTCCTTCTTTCCTCTGTTTATTGATATTTGCTGTAAGTGCTATGTTCTGTATCAGCTATGTGATATATAAATGTGCTGCATGTGTACTAAACCACATAAAAAGTTGTATAAACTTGCCTTGACCCAGTCGCAGAACGTCTTACTCTATGTTGACGAATTAGGAATCAACAGAGCACTTTACCAAAATACTGTCAAGAGATAAGCTTGAATAATTCACTGGCTGTTGGGGAAGTCAGCTATCAGCCGCATCTCCCCTCTGAGTACAGGAGTTGTCAGCTAGTTGGAATCATTATCTCCAAACAAGACCTGTACTACAAAGCCAACAAATGACAGCCCAGCATAATAAGGCTGGTGCATCTGCCTGGTGTGCATTTATGTTAAATGGGTCTTGCTATTCCAGGGCACGATAAAAAAAGAGGACAGATGCCGGATCAAAGACATATCTAGCAGACATATTCATCGAACAGGAACTACTTGATGTGGGGGATCAACTTGTTTCAGCTCCTGCTTGTTTGTAATGTTAACCATTTTAAAAAAGGCAGGACCTTTGAGACTCAGATCGTCATGGAAATGAGTAGGGCATGAGATGACAAAGCAGCATTCTGCTACTGGCATCACAGAGCAAAAATATTTCATAATACTAATACTCTGAGGTGCCAAGATTTTGTACACTAACGGTCAATTTTACCTCGACTGGTGCAGCTCAGGTATGGGCCGCAGATCCTTGGAAGAGAGGTTTTCTACCACCGGTGAGTCGAGATTGGCCGAGCCGTTGCTCAGTCTGTCACTGCTTTCGTATCCAGATTCAGTTCTCTGGATCTTCCAGTTGTCATTTCGCACTTTCAGAGTTGCCGAGCCCTTCGGTCGGTCTTTATCACTGTAGCCTCCCCGGCCATCAGAGTCCAGTGAGCTCCGGCTGCCGCCGGTTTCATGCCTCTGCTCATCCTCGTAGATGGTCATTAGGCTCTTGGGTTTGCGTTCTTCTCGGCCTCCCCATGTAAAATCTCTGTCACGCTCTCGGTCGCGGGAGGGTGACTGACTGTTGGGTCTCCTGCGGGGGCTGTGCTGCCGTCGCTCTTGATTTACCGAGTTACCACCACTAACGCCACTTAAAACACTGTCCACATTTAGCGCCTCCCGCATGGGTTTCCACGGGCGGCTGGACCTGCTGCGGCTGTTCCCTCCACTTCCAGGACGCTCGCGGGAGTCTTGGCTGCTGTCAGTATCGTATCCATTAGAGAGCTGGTCTAATCTCCGGCTCCGATGGCCACCACTGTTACTGGGCAGGCTGGGCAACACTTGGACCCTCGAGTGAGAGCGAGGGGGCTCATGTGAGGACCGCCCGCCCAGGTGGGGGGTTCGCTCCGTCCGAGTGGGACCTTTTCCTTGGCTGCTGTACAGTCGAGTTTCCAGGTGTTGTTTGAAGCCATTCTCTGGAGGGGAGGCAGAGCGGGAGTATGTCCTGTCCTGACCTGGATCTGGTTTTAAACAAAAGAAGTTTCATGAGAGTTTGATTTATGAGCAAACAGCAAAATAAATTCTGCTTTAAATCAGTAATACATTCATTGCGGCTACTCAAACTTTTCGCGCCTCAAAAACTGTCAAAATTTCTGTCAAAAACATGAAAAATAACGCAAAAATTCGGAGCAATTGTTTAAGTAGTGTTGTAAACATGGAGAATAGTGTTTGATCTGATCTCCTGCTGCACCTGCGAACAACGTTGCGACACAATAATGTGTTTTTCCAAGACCAAATTTGACTTTCACTGACACCAAGACCCAAAGTTTTCCTAAAGCACAGCGCAGGCTGGGCAGAAAGTGAGGAAGGACTATGACGACAACGAGGAAACTCTGACATTTATGTCCGTAGATGACAGGAAGGTGTAAATTCTGACTGACAGGAGTTGTTTTTCTGTGTGCGCAGAGGCTCTCCGGCTCATGTGCATGCAGACAGTCCAGACAAAATGTCGCATGTTGGTGTTGGTGTACTCTGTGTGTGTATGCACACATGTGCGAGTGTTCCATGACAGTGTGTTATGGATGTGCGTCTGTTACTCCAAGGACACTTCCAGCTATAATAGCCACTTTCAAAATATATGGCCAGACATCCTTCCTGGAAACTGCTTCATTCTTGTCCAACTATACATGCATCCTCAGCCCGTGATTTATTTACATGGGAGCGACACTTTCATACAGCGCTCAGTTTTCTACAGAGTTTTTGTTTTGATTTTTTTCTAATTGATATTTTAATAACAAAATGTTATAATAATATCTGTGTGTTTATTATTTTGCATGCAAAATGTGGTATTATAGTGGGAAAAAAAGTGCTCAAAAAGTAATTTGCTGACACGACATAAAATTTTTATTGAGAGAAAATAAAAATTTTCTCTGTTTTAAATCGCAAGGTTCATCTCCCACCAGTGCATTTCCACACCTCCAAGCTGACGCTGCATGCTTTGTATTAATGGAATCTGATCTGTGGTAACGTCGTCTTTGCGAACGTAACACTCCATATAACTGTCAGCCCTTGATGATAAGCCCACAAAAGATTTAGAGGGTGTGCCAGAGAGTTTTTGCTTATTTATATGATGCCTGCATGTTTGAAAGAGTTTCTGCTGCCCACTCAGTGTTGTCAGCAGTACGCAAGGCTGTGGATCAATTTGGAAGAAGGGTAACATGTCTACATCAGCACAATAAAAGATCATTTAAAAACACCGCGGGTTATCCCACAGTCCTGTATTAGCGGCAAAGTTACTTAAGCTTTTCTTTCTGTAAAACACTTTAGCAGTGTGTTAGCCTGAACACGAGCCATGCGGCGGTAAATTTTTACTGCTTACATCAACTGCATTGTCACCTCCAGCCTTGCCATTCATCACAGCGACGACACTAGCCTCCTTTAGCCTCTTGCATTCAATCATAAAGGGACGTGAGCTCGCTGCTGACACAGGCCGCTGCTGTTGACATGGTGGATTTGGGAGCATGTTACAATTCTCCATAATCCCTTCACTGATACTTAATTGAAAGCAGTGATGTACTAAAAGAGTATTAAAGGAGTTGACCAATCAGCCTACTGATTAGAGACGGCACACTCAAATTGTGGGGCAAAAGAAGAAAAGGGGACATGAGAAAAAAGTGGCACAAATATTCTTTTTGGAGTAAAAGTCACCCTCTAATTAAATGAGCGGTGTTTATCACTAGTTGGACGGATTTGCTGAGTTTGTTTGTTTGTGTGTGTGTTCCTGTGGTGCACAGAAAGAGGGACCAATAGCTCTGAATAAAAGAGAGGGATGAATGCAGGCTCCCACAGACGTCAGCACTTAATCCCTTTCTGACACATTGCTCCCAAACCGACAGTTACATAAGGGCCGGGGAAGTGAAAGGCTAGCCTTTTGTACCTTAAAGCCCGGCAATTCTCATGTGTGTGTTTACGTGTCGCACTGCATGTGCAGTCAACATCCATACGTCCACATGCGACCTAAGAGCGACCGACCTCTGTAGCGTGACTCCAGCCTCCGCTGACCGCCCCTGTCAGGCTCTCTTCTGGATGGATGCATCCCACGCAGCTCTCCTGCTCTCTGGGCGACTTCGCGGGAAATGTCCCTGAGGCGACTCTTGGGATCGTTGGTGCCAATTTTCACTACGAAACAAAAGAGATGTCAGGTATTACCATGTGTTATAATTCTAACCTTTTTTTTAAAAAATCTCAGTTAAACTGAATCAGTCAGGGATTTCCACCATTATTGTCACCACATCTATTGTCAAACGTCCTTTTCCACTGTTCGGTGTTTTTCCAGCCCCAGCACCCTAAAGGCACTGAGCAGTTGCTGTGTGTGTGGACTAAGGTGCATTTTGCAGCACATCATTGAGCCGATGTACACAGTCGATTTTCTGCTCCATGAGGGGAGAGGCAGCAAGCTGGAAACATTGCCACGCGAAGCCTTCTCTGCTCCGTCTCTGGCAGATATTCACTATAAAACGCCATGATTTGTCATAGAACTGGAAAACGTGGTCATACTGAGGTTCTGCTAGCTGTCTGAGATTTCAACAGCAATCACTGTGAAGGATACATGATGTTTGAAAAAAAATACCAGGTGTTTTTGGAGACTATTTTTTCGGGATTCCATATGAAATTCAGCTGTGGTGCCCCCAGAAGCTCTGAGCAAACAGAAGAATTTTACTGTACTGACTTTCTCTCCCAAAGATACAGCTGAGGAAACAAGCTTTCAAATGAGGGAAACAGTGACACGCTGATCTCAGGGACCTTCACAACTTAGCACAGACACATGACAAACCATGGTACGTGCACCATTATCAAATTTTATCAACTCCAATACTGTTTTGTTTCTTTGAATTCCAGCGAGGCCATTTGCGTATCTTAACAAACCTCTCCTTTTACACTCTGTCCATAGTATTGACAGTTCTCTGTGACCTCTCTCCTTAACAACGGCCCCTAATCCCGTCTGTATTACCAACGTGGACAGATTTAGGTTAACAGCAAAGACATTTAATTATCTCCTCCTCTGCTTGCAAAGTCAGATCCATGCTCGTCACCTCTCGCTGTGGAAACAAATATTTACAAATTAACCCGTCTTTCAAGGCCAAAAACTACATCACCCACACAATGTGACAACTCTCTCCTCCTCTGCATGTTTTTCTCTCTTTCTCTTTCTTGTGTGTTTAAAAGATAGTTTTGTTCTGAACGATGCTTGTTTATCACGTCGGAACAATGTTCTTGAATTTGCACGGCATACAAGTAAAATATCTTCCACAACTTGCATTGTTTTTCCTTCTTTTCTCTTCCTCTTTGCACTTGGTACATACTCCATCCTTCCATGTTTTCTAACTCACCTGGTCCCCGTCCTCCACTGGTCTGAGCGCTGCCCCTGCTGAAGGTCGAGGGGGTCTTCTGCTTGAAGGAGTCTTGACCCAACAACGCCTTCAGATTCTCCCTGGTGAGGTCAAGCTTCTTGGGGGCTAAAACTGGAGACTCAAAGCCTGCAGGGGAGAGACAAGAAAACACAAAAGCTTTTAATCATTGATCTATGGCTTTTTATGCAGGACTGTCTTTTCCAACAGAAACAGCTCATGTGATAAACATTTAGATCAAAACAAATGCACAGACTGCACCTGAGGCTAAGAAACAGAACTCAAGCTACAAAATCCACACAATGTTCTCCTGAGTTTCTGTGGGATGATCCCGTTTGGTCCGGCGCCCTGTCAGCTCTGATGGGCAGTGAGCGGCTGCCACAGCTGGGACCTGGGGCACGGCCAGCATGGAGGGTTGGGAGGAGGATCTTTAAAGGGGATAAAAACCTTCCCAACCAAACAAATCCCGGGATATATAATCCAAACAGCAGAGATGTTCAGCTGTTGTCATCAACAAATTTTCATTACTGCCCGCAAAGGCAAGAAGGCAACTAACAAGATCTGGGACTTTACACGTCCTATAAAGAGCTGTTTTTGTGTTTGTTCCTCTGAATTTAACTCCCATTTAAGGTGTCTGTGAATGAAAGGAATTTTTATGTGCACTTGGCGAATTGGTGCCAAGGGAGTGAAAGCCCAAAAAAAGAATTCTTAATTTTTTTTAACTACCAAACTCTGATGTTGTATTCATCCAGCGAGTAAAGCCACAGCTTTCTTCACACTTTGTTTTTTTTTATTCCCTCCACATCCTGCACTAAAAAAAGAGGTGGCTGCAGGCCTCAGCTTCACATTATTGGGTGTTTTACAGTATGGCATTATAATTGAACAGGTCACTTGGGATAAGATTATGGTTACTGAATGCAATATAACATAATACTCAGCAGCACTAATAAGCAAGATAAATGCATCTCACGGGGATTTGATGTTGTCATTTGCAAAGACAGACACTAAATCAACAACACATCTTATTAGATACGATATAATTATGTTGCCAAGAGAATCTAGAGTTGCATAGCTAATGGTAATTGTGTTAAGGACTTTAAAATATCATGATGCTGACCTTTGAGCTTTTCTTTATTTAACACACTCAGAATAATTAACATATACGACTAGAAACAAACAAATCATAATCGGTTATACCTTGCACTTCTCCATTGACAGGGGCTTTGTAATGGGACTGGCTGTTGTTTTGTTTCGAGGCATCGTCTGCAGTGATCGCACTTCCGTCTGGGTTGGCGTAAAAGAGGAGGAGAGGCTGGAAGTGATCTTTGATACATTTGCTGACCACATCTTTCCACCTGGAGCCGATCTACAGCAAAAGACAGAAGGGAAAGAGCAGCTGGTCGGTGCACATGTGCGCTACGTGCAGATTTAGGCACAGGAGACACAGGAATTCGGCTGATTTGTACGAGATAACACACAGTGAAGCCCTGCATTGGATTTTTCCTAATAGGTTATCAAGCGACCCTAGTCCCATTCAAATAAGCCTGGATGATTTGCTTTCTTGTGACCCATCTGCTTTCATTTTACAAAAAGGGTATTACAAA
Organism: Naso annulatus; assembly: GCA_029783625.1. Lineage (NCBI taxonomy): Eukaryota > Metazoa > Chordata > Actinopteri > Acanthuriformes > Acanthuridae > Naso > Naso annulatus. The sequence continues at coordinate 8,115,829 of JAPZDX010000016.1, read as the reverse complement.
ACTTTTTGTACACAAAGTCCTGCTTCCCACTAATACGCAGCTCTAACAGCATCACCACAAAGTCAAAACTCATATCAGTCGTAACCACAAAGAAGAGATGTGACAGCTTTTATAAAATCTACGAGTAAGTTTAAAAACGCCCTCACCTTCTTTGTGGGGAGGTGAATTTGTGAATGAATATAACACACCGAGGCCAAAACACACAATCGCATTAGCTAAGCTGTGTAAGGTGCGTGTCTCGCCACAACGGCACCACAAAGGCAAGCTGCAGGCTAACAGATGCTTGTGTGCTCCTTAATTAAGCAAATGACGGTGGAGAGAGGGGGGGAGCCGGGAAGGTAGGAGGGGGAGAGATGAAAAGATGAGGTAAGGACGAACGAGTGCAAAGTAAAACAAAGGAAACAAGAGTGGGAACGTTGCAGAGATGCATGTATTTAAAATGAAAAGTAAGAAGATTGTAAAGGATGCAGGAATATAAATTAAGAGGAGGAAGACAGGAGCAACCTCCAGTGTAAGCTTTCTATATGTAAACCACTATATGAGTGGCTGGCGGTCTCTTCGTTCTGGCATGAAGCTGCAGTAATCTTTGCACATACTTGTCCATTTTATAGGCTGCATTAACTAAACGCTGCCTCTCAGTTAGTCACAGTCTGCCAGTGACAAAAGAATAATAAATATGCCCCTGCAAGCGGCAAGAGTGGATGAAAAATTGTTAACTGTAGCTCACAACAGTTAAAAAAAGATATGTTTGATACTACTTTAATCAGCCTGATGAAAGAATGAATTTAAATGCGCTGGAAAAGCAGCAATCAGGATCCACTACAGTAGCCATTTAGCAGCTGGGACTTGGGGAGTCTCAGAAATGCTGGCAAATTTCGACCCAGGTTTGGACTTGGCAGGCACTGCTGAGCGCTGTAGCTCCTCTGTTTCAGTCGGGGAGGTGGTGGTGATGGGAGAACTGGTGGCGGTGGTGGTGGTGGTGGTGGTGGGAGGGGGCTGCACACACAGCACAAGCTGCTGATGGATTGACACAGAGCCAGCCAGCCGCTGCAACGCAGTCCCCGAGAAAATTGGGAGGACGTGAAACAAAAGGCACGCTCACGTGTGCACACCGTGAAAATAAATCCAATATTTAGAAAAAAACAGAAAGGATAGAGGGAGGGATTCACAGCCTATATACTGCAAACGCACACAAGCGTTAACCTGAAAACAAACAAACACGAACACACAAACAAAACCTCTCTCACACACCTGCACAACGCAACGCAGCGTTCTCACTCACCCTTCAACTTTAACCAGTGAAGGGAGGCGGAAAATAATCTTTACCGGTTAAGCTTCACTTCACTACTGCAGCACTCGGGAACGGCAGAGTTTAGGAACTGCAGTAGAAATGTGTGTCAGGGTGGAGGTGAGGGGGTGGGAGGTGAAGCTGACTCTTCAGTGCCATAAAGGCTCATCAGCCCAGAGGCTCATGAAGGGGCGATCGATGCAGCCCTTATTGGGCGATAAAGAGACTTTGTGATGGAGATGGAAGAGTTAACAATGCTGCTTTCTGCTGCTACTTTGAAAAAAAAGACCATGATTTATTTACTCAAAGAAGCACATTTTTATGAACGGAGATGTCCAAATGAAATCTTAGTCCATCTGTGCACTAATTACAGATGTACAAACTGTAAAAAATTATAGAAAAACATGTAAAAATGATCTGGGGACCTTAAAAACAAGCTATTCTTCTTGGTAGCAAAATACACAATAATAAAAACAGATAAACCCACATGTAAAAGCACGTAAACGCAGTTTTTTGTGTGGGTTGCAACAGCGTTACTTTTTTAAACTAATGTGGTACTGTGTTCACAGTTAATTATCAGTTATTTTAACAATCAATTATTATGAAAACTGTCAAAAACAGTGAAAATGTCCACTGTCATTTCCCAAAGCACCAGGTTAGACCTACTGATCTGATTTTTACTGTCTCACCTAAAAACTAATTATATTCATTTCACTGATATTAAACAAAGAAACAAAAAAATGCATTAAATCCCAATTTTTAAAGAGTCTGAAGCCAGGAGAAGCTTTGCTATTGAGCCTAATATTCTATCATCTGATTTACTGAACTGAGGAATGATTTCAGCACAGTCAAGCTTTTTTTTTCTTACCTCTTTCACTGTGGCGTCGTCAAAGAAAACCCATTTGGAGGACTTGGTGTGGAAGGTGAAGGCACAGTAGTGGCGGCTGGAGTAGCAGATCATTCCCACGAGCTGCAGCTCTCCCTTTTTGGCATGCTCATCTGTCACCCTGTAGAAGAGCTGTGTCCACACACACGTATAAATATACACATCAATTACTCATCGGCATCAACGCTGCAGTAAGTGGTTGCAAGTGAGCGATGTTGATAGCTGGTGGGATCAGTTACTCCATCTGTTTATAGATTAAGATCTGAGGGAATGGACTGGCATTGATTTGACAATCAGTTCAAATAAGGGCTGGTTTGAATCAGCAGCCCTTGATATCTAGACGAACCCTGCGCTGGTCCACTGCGTTCAGCAGTGCATTTTCAAAGTTTTATTTCTTTCATAAATACTGTAAAAATATCAGCAAGGAAAAAAAAAAAAAGAACTATAAAAACTAAAGTTACAAGTTACAAGAGTTTAAAACATTTAGCAGACATGTTGAGGAAAAGTTGGAGAGACATTCACTTGTTTCTCCCTCCAATGTTTTCTGCACAGCCAGCTCTCTGTGTCCCTCTCACTCGCTCGAACAAAAGATTTCAAAGCCAGCGACGGGGGTGGAGGGCTCCCTTCAACACCCAATAAAGTCACATGAAACGCCGCCTAATCAATCAAGGCGTTTGTGGTTCACCAGTTGAGGGGGGGGGGGTGTCTGAAAAACTCCTCTGATGGGATGCTTTGGAAACATAGAAGAGGGAGCTGTCAAATAAAGGGTCTGAATACTTCAATAAAGAAGTTATGTAATGTGGGGAGCATATGCGCGAAGCCCTGATCTGAGTGACACTGATATATTTTTTTGATTTTTTTTTTTTTTTTTTTGGCTTGTGAAGTTCTTCCAAAACAGTGCACTGCTGTTAACAGGCTATTGAGAAATATTTCAGAGGTCAGGTGCCAGTTTGTTTGTTTTTTTAACACACATATTGTCCGTGAGCACTTGTAGACAACCTCACCGTACAAGAATATTTATGCACAGATGCGATTTCACGGACAAAAACGGAGCAATGTGTGCCCACCTTTCTGCATATTTGCGATCAAGACTGTGTGAATATAAACACAGCAACAAAAGCAGACTTGAGCACATGTTCTGTTTGTTTGTTTTTTTTTTCCCAACTCTATCTCAGTGATGTCTATGCAGCCCACATGTTCCCTCAGACAGGCATGCACACACGCGCTCAGGAAAACACAGAGATGAGGGGAGGGGCTTTTTGACAAGCCGACCAAGGCCAGCAGGGGCTTTTTGATCAGCGGCGCAGGCCAACTGGGCATTGGGCGTTGACTGCTTACGCAACCGCCGCGACTTACAGAGAAATAAATCCCCACTTTATTTCCCACATATGTTTCATTGCACCAAAATAAACTGACGGTAAAACAGCTAAAAAATGAAACTGCTGCAGTGTGAATGCATGAATCCGTAAAAGTTCATGACAAACTGGAGATTTGCAATAACCAACTCAAAACATTTAATTTGAAATCCTCCAACACACTGTAGCTGTTTGCCCATTTTGTCTTGGAACACGATTTTATTTACTTCAGTCGGCCCAAGCTCTTAAACATTTTCTTTTTATAGACAGTTTCCAGTCGCTCTGTCGAGTTTCAAGCTGAAATTCCACACAAACGGCCATAAAATAAGAATAGAAGAGTCAAAAAAAGAACTGCAATGCGTGAAATTGACATAAAAATCTTGACTCACCGCAGAAAGATTAAGAGGAGGCCCCAGCGATCGGATGACGTCCTCTGTGAGGTCTGACTGGTCAGAGTCCCAGACGAAGCCGATGGTAACGATCTCGGGGGAATTCATAAGGACCCGTCTGATCCTAATCCTCTGCCCACAGTTGCTCTAGAGAAGAAAGCCACAGAAACAGGCCAGTTTTACCCTAAAGCAAGAGCACACCAAAACTGTGCAGAAACTTAACACAAACACCAAGCTATTTAAGAAATGACATTTTTGAAGACACGTTGCTTTTACAGGAAATATGAAAAGTTTGTTAATTCAAACACTTTGCACAGGTTACTTACTGGACAGTTTCGAAGATCCCCTATCGTACTTGCCGTCTGTAACAATTCCCCAAATGACTCATGTTTGCGCTGAAGTATCTGTTGACTGAAAAAGAAGAGACATGTTAGCAGCAAAAAAGAAAAAGCACGGACGAGACAAAGAAGACAGACAGACAGATGCAGGCAAATAAAGATTAAGGAGCGGGGAGAGAAATGAAAAAGTTATGTGTGAAATGTCTGCTAAAATGTGGAGTTATGGCCTCGTGACAAATGTGCAGAGAGCGGCATGAAAAGTGAAAAAGACAGCAGAGCGGGACGGACGACAACAGGGGAAGCACAGAAAGTTTCATATTGCCCGAGCCTTACCAGAGTGCGGTGGTGGAGACATAATGCACCAGCTCTGTGAACGGCAGTGGGTCGGAGGATGCCCCACAGCTACGGCACACAGACTGCAGAGAGAGAGAGAGAGAGAGTGTTGTAAACAGAGAGAGTGATGAATTGGGAAAAAAGCAGCAAAAAAAAAACCAAACAAACAAAAAAAACAGGTGTGGTTTCAGCACACATATCTGCCTGCAAGGACTAATTATTAAATTGGCGAGACACTTTTCATTCCTCTAAATAAAACTCTTCTTAATTTGTCATGACATGTTTTTTCTTGCCACTCAACTTGTGCTCACTTATACACTGTGGTCTCTGTAGTATCACAACTGATATAATCACGCATCCAGTTTAATTTATGAGGTCATCGATCTCTCTCAGACTGAGACACTGCTCATTTAAGGCCTTGATCATATTTGCTGGATAAGTCAGGGTGGAACCATAACCACACGAAGTGCCACTGAGGGATTTAGTCTGTTTGATTCAGAGATGAAACTAGTTTGGGGAAGGAGTCAGCGTTGGGCATCACAGCCAGAGGGAAGGGTGCTACACTGCACTGTGCTGGGATTTATGCGTACACCATCTGTGATTTATCTGGTGGTGCTGCTGCACTGTGAAATCTGACCAGAAACACCCTCCTTATTCCTCTGGGGCTACCCAGTATCAAAACATGACGGATTGGATTTCTACTGTCTCAGACAGTGATTCATTTACTGGGTGTGTGTGTGTGTATGTGTGTTGCTTAATCCTAAGGTTGGCTGGTGCGTTTGGGCTGTTGCACAAACAACATTAACAGTACAAAATAAAACATCCATCGCAAAAACAGGATCAATAAAACACAACTCAGCACAATTAAAGTATAATTAACACCTCTCTCCCTGTTAAAGCAAAACATCAGTTTGAATTTACCCATTTTTAACACAACATTTTCCAGATTATTACGGCGGCAAAAAACAAAACAATAATCTCCAAAGCACAGTAACATAATATTTTGTGTTTTCTAACCCTGACTGACCTGCTCATAAAGCGACATAGCAAACTTCTGATGCGTGATGCAGGACTTTGAAGTGCAGGCATCCGTCTCCTCCGGCACAATGTGCAGGTGGATCCTCTCCAGGATGTTCTCCTGTTAACACGACAGCACATCCGTCAGGTCAGAGCAAAATATTTCCATTTTGTTGTTGTAAAGCCACACTTTTACCAGCACCGCAGGATATTTATTTTTCACCCCTTGCAAAACCGCAGTATGGTGAGACACACTGTTACATACCAGCTTTAGGAGGCGTGTTGTAAACCTGACAGCAGAAGGAACGCATTTCAAGAGCAGGCGACACTCTGTTTAAGACCCTGACTGTTTCTACGGAGTCCTTATAAGTTTATAAAATATCTTAAGGTAGGCCTGCAAAGGTTACAGTCACAACTTCACAGCCTGTTAATCTGACACTGCACATAAACTCCTCACTGGCAGGCTGCTGCCTGCGCATCACATGGTGAATGCTCAAGGACAAAGATTTTAGATGTGCGATTAAGAATTTGGATTGTCTATATGGCACGTCAGCTTCAGTCTGACATGCAAAAGTTAATGTGCAGTTTTTGTGTGAGGGGACCTGGCAAACAAAGAAAAAAAAAGCAAAAAAAAAGTTGCTTTTTTATGCAACTTTATTTCAGTATTTAGTAGATTTGTGGCTAATTTTTGTGCACTTGTGCAACTCAGTGATCTCATATTGTAAAGTCCTCCACACTTCTGTTCCACAGATTTTGAAGTTTCTCTTTTGTTTATCAATTGCAGTTTAATACGACTTCCTCAGTAGATAAACAAGGATTGAGGGGGGAAAAAAAATCAGGATACATCTGTGCTGTCTTGGTAAACAGCTGGTTATTAAGCAGATGTGATTAAAATCGTAAAAGAAAATAAACTAATTAAGCTACAACAAAACAAATGCCACAGAATCTGTTTTACATTTGAGGGTTAAATCAAAATAATGTCTTAAAAAAACATGAAAATTATACAGCAATTACAATTCAAATAAAACATTGCTTCATTGTGTAAAAAAGAACAAAAGACGCTGGGAATAAACTTATATATAGAAAAAAAAAAAGGCACAGAAAGAATGCAACATAAGACACGGAGGTTCAAACACAACTCTGGCGCTTATATAACCTGTCATGATGATATTTAGCGGCAATGTGGCAGGGGTTGATGGGAGGGACAGAAGCTCTTTCAGTGACCTCGCCAAACAGTTTGTTGCAGTGCATTACCCGAACTGTGTGGCAGGGTAACACACAAACATACACACACACACACACATCCCTCCCTCCATATGCCAGTCTCCCTCCCCCAGGACGACCCGGGTTGCCACAGGAACTTACAAAGCACTCTGCGGCATCGTCCATGAAGCCCAGCTGGAAGCGCTGCTCGTCCTTAAAGGTCTCTGCCAAGGCGTGACGCAGGTTGTCAGAGGGCAGGGCGCGCTCCCGACTGTGCTGGAACTGGGAGAAAATGCCCTGAAGTGGAGAACAAGAACTTGAGCGCACACGGACAATGGGACATTTTGTTTATTAAAAGCATTTGTGTCACCCTTTGCCACTCAATACACAGTCTGGACATGTGACCCGAACAAATGGCACATTCATATTGACAAAGAGGAGCAACAACTTGACATAGCTCCCGTTAAAATATGATTCTGATCGTATTCTACCTTCAGTGCACAAAAGATGCACGATTCTCCCAGACAGAAGTGTCCAGGTAGCTGCCTAAAGCTGCGTCTGAAGATGTCCAGCTGCCAAAGTACCTAAAAAAAAGGGAAAGAGGAGGAGGTTACCATGGTTATATACACTGTAACACTCAATACTGATCTTAACATTGCCGCATTTATTAGTTTCAGCCCAAAATATTCAAACAAAACATAAGATCAGGTTCATATTTAAATAAATATCTCTTCATGTGCGAAAACTTGACACCCTCGGGTCTTTTGTTGGGTACAGCATTCAGGCGTCAGGACAAACTCGAAGGTCATGAGGATGAGGAGTGGGCGAGAGGAACAGCTCCCTCACAGAAACAAAGCCGAAGGTAATGATCATCTTCAACCAGCTCATCGGTTGTCTCACCCTCTGAGTCACAGCCGCAGAGAGTGACCTCACTGTGGGGCTGACTGCAATCATGTACTAACCCACCAGGCCTGCATCCTCACAGTCAAAGGCAACCGTCACTACATTAACAAATTGCTGGGAAGCTCTGACAAATTTAGACAGTGACTAAGCTTTGAAATTTCCGAAGAAATGGTCACATTTAAAGAGGCTGGAACATCAGGTTCAGCTACAGCAACAAGTAAATGTATAAAAATATACCAGAATAAGATTTTTTTTTAAATTAAAGACTCCTATATGGGGAATATATTTATTATGCAACAAATACTAGGCTACTTTTCGTGCAAATTACAATTTTTATTAACTTTTTTTTTCCTAAAGATGATGTCAGAGCCTAATCCAAACATCCTAACTGATGCATGGATTGCCATAAACATATTTACAGATGTTTATTGTGCAAAGAGGCTGTATTTAGTTATCAAAGTGACTCACTCCAAGTTGTGGCTTTGAGGAAAATATCTAAAATTACAAACAATGCTTCGCCTCAAGAACAAATACCTGCTAAACTAATGTCATTCCACTTCACCGTACTTTGTGTTTAGTGGTAATTAGCACGTTAGCACAGATACGAACATGCTAAACTAAGGTTTTAATATAGTAATTATTACTTGTTAGACAGCAGCATGTCAGCATTCCTCTTGTCACTGTGTGAATGTTGCACTATACCGAGCTAGCATGCTGTACACATCCTTAGTCAATTTTTTAGATTAAAACAATTATTGTTTGTACATTTTGGTGAAGTTTATCTTAGTTTTTCAGGTTCTATTTATTTACTTTTACTTTGGATAAAAGTGCAGCTTTCGCAGCTGCTCACCCACTGCAGATGGGGGTGAGGGATAATGCTTTGAG
>JAPZDX010000016.1:7975583-7987019 GCA_029783625.1 Naso annulatus | reverse complement strand
GAAACGGGTTACGTGCCTTTTGTTCTAAACCTCACCTCTGGCGGCTTGACAAGCTGAGTTGCAGGCTGAGCTGAGACGGACCAAAACTGGCCTTAAAAGAGAGATTGACAACAAACAAACTAAATTGCGAGATGGAGCAAAAACAGGGAGGGTAAGGTGCAGCGGAGTTGCTTCTTTAGTCTCATGCCACAGCTAGTTTGATTTCCAGACGTTTTCCACCCCAGCTTTACAGAACACTAAGAAAAAAGTCTACATTTTTCTGTGAGCTCAATCCATGCTTACACACATGTTAATTTCCACTTTAACTGCACAATAATCATTGCAGAAGAAAAATGATTTGACTGTATCAAATGTCAGTGTGGAGAGAAGATGTAAAAATGGTTTCATTTCTTCTATTTTATAAAAAAACATTTTTTTTAAATCATATTTTTATTGAGTATCAAGATTTGCTTCAATTAATACATCTGATATACAGCCACTGAAAGTTCCAGTGAGATACAGTGAGAGTATGTGGAGGACTACAAAACAAAAATTAAAACAAAAATTTTTTTTCTTAATTAAGAAATGTGGTTCATAACAACTATGTTACATGGAATTAAAGAAAAAAAAGAAATTTAACCCAAGTTTTATCTTTGTTCCCGGAGCACAAAGAAGGGAGCAGCTCTTGAGTCTTGCTCTCTGCATAAAACCTTTCTTTGCTGACTAACAGCTCTGGCTATCGAAGGGTTGTAAAACAAATGCATAGCTCACAAATACTAAGTGCGATAAAAAAGAGCTCATGCTGAAACAAATGGAACGTTTAAGCGCGTTTTCAAGCCAGCACAAGGAAGTTAATCAGCAATATTTAGAGGATTGTGAAAGGAAAGAGGCTTATTAGAAATTCAACCAATGTTGAATATGTCAAAAGGGTTAAGGTTCTCGATGTTCAAAAACTAAAACAGCATAAAAACTTTGCTTTGAAGTGTGCATTTCAATGTGCATTTAATTTTTTACAGATAATAAGAAGTCTAATAACCCACTTATAAGGTTTTTTATTCAGTGGCCGAAAAAATCCACAAGGTAAACTGCACGACTGTACGTATGCCATAAAAACATTAACGCTTTTCTTTACATATCCAGCTTGAGTGTTTCTCAATCAGCGCAGAAAACAATCTTGTCTTTTTACAAGAGCATGAATTATATTAAAGTTCTGTGCATGCAGATTCTGAACATCAGACAGCTCCATTATAACTGCCGTGATTGATGATAGAGTAAAGCTAATGCCTGTGGAAACACTGAGTGTTTATGCAGCAGAAAGCTATGAAGCGCAACACTATGCCTGTATTACCTGTCTGAGACTCCGGGCTATTTTTAAAAATTATAATAGAGTTTTTCATACCCCTTCACTGAATAATAAGCAACTAATCTATTTAGAATGTAAAAAGGAGGCAATAAAGAGCGCATTAGCAATGCTAACATGAAAATTAATTATATTACAAATACGAAAAAAGAGGACTGATTTCTAACTCTGAATGCTCAGACCACTTCATAGCTAAACAATACATGGATTTACATTTGTTGAGTTAATTTAACCTGCTCCTTTCAAGCATGCACTTCAAGGCTTCTCTGTTATCGTCACATTCCTGTACTGCATTGTAGGGACTAATGACTGCTGAAATGTACATTGCAATTGCCACATTGTCTTTTTAATGTCGAAAGTTTTAAGAAATTAGCTTTGAGTTTGTGGCAGCGTTTGTCATTCTTAACCTGTCAAGTAAGAAAAAGCCTCTGAGAGCGCGTCAAAGTTGCGAGGGTGGACCTGTCTCCGCTAAGGAATATTTAAAGAGCATCTATGTGGCTGCTTGTCTATGTTTGCTTAATTGTTAGTTGTTTTTGTCTGTTTTGGAGTGTTGTATCATGTGTTTCATTTTCCAAAAGCCTAACCAGAGACGAGGAATGCAAATTAGCCATGTATAGATGCCTATGTACACATCAGTGTATATACACCTACATTAGTTGCACTTAAATTAGCTACACAATCCTTATATATGAGTTCCCTGATATTAAAACTGGTAAATGACTAGATAATTAAGAAATTATGAAGGGATGCATCAGTTTTAACTCTGTTGTCCAGAGTCTGTTGCCATCGGCTGATTTTAAGATTCCAGCTTGCAGACGAATTCAAGGCTTCGTTCCTTTGCAGTCTTACTGTTGCAAGTTAATTTAACAATATTTTCTGTTTTGCACTTTGCTTTCAACACCTTCTCATTTTTGCTGGTTACTTACTTATTTGGTTCTTGACACTTATTTTCAAGTGTAGTGATGTGATGCTCTGCCGCACTGCAAAGTACATTTTTACTAGTTGTAAAACATTTTATCAGTTTCAAAAGTACAGTACAAATTAAGGTAATGTTTTTATTAACAACAACGGTCTAATTAGAAATATTGTGAAAAAACGGAGAAATGCTTCGTCTTCTTTTGGTTTTAGTTGTTGGAAAGTGAAAAAAAACAAAACAAAACAAAAAGGTCTTTGCTTCAAATCAGACTTGCAGCTTGTGTGACTGACTGAGGCTGACGGTAAGCTTTGGTTCCCTCTGCTGGCACATCTGCTAACTCCCACAGCAATTCAATGAAAGATTATGTCTACTAAGTTCAAGGATTATTTCTAAAACTGAAGTTAAACAGCGTATGTGAACCAAAACAAAACAATTATTTTTCTTCAGTCCCAACTTTCAAATTTTGCTTTAGCTCAAATAACAGAAATGCTCATTTAAGGCACTAATTTCATCCTGGAGTTGTTTGTGCAAATCTAAGATATATCTTTGCGTCTTTTTTTGTGTGTTATTATGGAAGAGGAGCTTCAAGCCAGCTGATTTACTTTCATAGGTTTCCTGGAAAAAACAAAAATTTGTACGTTGATCATTATCCATAAAAGTACATGGGTGTAATAGTCATAATAATAAAAAAGATGGATGTTTTAAAGCCACATCATGGCAGCTGGCATGCCTACTGTTAAGCCTCTTTATGCAATTTCTTTCAACTGCGATGCTGATGTGTCTGTCACTCCACGATACCATGTGTCGCAAAGCACCCACATACACTGATTTACCCCTTTTGTTTATTCACATTGGAAAATATTATGGTCCTCTTTGGACTCAAACCACATGCTTTGTGTCTTAACCAGGATCGTGGAAATTGAGAGCATTATTGAAGTCATGCACACTTTCAGTGTCTCTCCAACTCATCACAAGTGTCTCCCTGAGCAGTATATACTGGATCCATTTATATTCTTGCTCACCTGCAGCTCTCTGCATTCGAACAAAAAAGCAAAAAAAAAACATTTCCTGGGTTGAATCACAGATTTATATCACAGTAATGTACCACATGCTGCTTGAGAAAAACACAGTCAGTGAGTCAAAGCGAACAGAATGTATGGCCTGATAAATAAACCAAGCACTGTCACTCTAAAGAGGATTTACAGGATGTAAAAGCAGTAACGAGGGGGGCAAAGCGAGTCACATTCAGGTCTCAGGATAAACTGTGGCTCTACAAACACACAACATACAGTGAGGGGCGCACATGGCTCCACAGTCAAGATCGGAGGCATGGAGACTGCAGCGTGTTGCACAGGTGGATGCAAGCGTTCCTCTATCAAATATTGGCTGAAAGTGGATTAAAGCACAAGTTAGTAATTTAAAGAGCTTTTTTAAATCAGATGTTTTAAGTTAGTATGATGCAAAATTGTGCGAAATCTTTTGGTCAAATGTTAAAGATGCAGTAACTGGCACATGTAATAACTGTCAATAATTATACCAGCGGGAAATAAGTACAATATAAAAAGAAATTCCCCCACGTTTGGCAGCCGAAGAATCAAAATGGTAAGTGACAGCATGCACTGTACTTCGGTTTTGTCCTTTTGTAATTGGAATCATTTATTACATCCCGTCCTGGCTGATGAAAGCCACACCTTCAGCAGGGGAGTAATTTGCCCAAACTGCCATATCAAAGGCTCCTCCCGTCAGCTGTCGGGTCCCTGCACGCCGGTGGCACACCACTGTCACTCACTGTCACGCCACCAAAGAGAGGCACAGAGACTGAAAAGAGCCATTTGCGTCCGGCTGTGCTATGAGTCTATTTTTAACCGAAAGCCATCAAGTGGTGGAGTACCACAGAGTAATGAGCAGCCCTACACATCTCTTGCTTGTTGGGTTGTTTTTTTGAAAAGATCTATTTTTATTCATCTCCAATAAAAAGCATCTCAAGTTGAAGAATCTGATTTATTTCCTGTTTTCTTTCATAATGGTAAGAAGAACACAGTGCTACAGGACATACCGAGCATCTAAGGCATGGAAAAAAAGTGGAAAAAATTCCCGACAATGTTGAGTTCATTTAAAAAGACCTAAAAAATTACAGATGTACTGCAGCTAAACATACATGCTACAATGCTAAACCTGCAAATTTTCAATTTGAAAGGGTACTACTACATCACTTCCCTTAAAACTTTTGGAAAACTAGGGTTGTACCGAATGTCATTTTTTGAGATTCAAAGCTTAAGGTTTTGGAATGAAGCTTCAAATGTCACTGTTAATTTTTTTATGATGTCATCACCTCCCAAGACCCCAAAAGCGAACATTCACCTTGCATTGGATGCATAAGTTCTACTGCATGATCTTTTTAGAAGAATGGTAAAAAAACAACAACTTTGAGCTCTCCTTCGCCCATAAGCTACAACAAATCTGTGCACAATCCAGTGCGACTGCGGGTGTTTATTCCTTTAGAAGCTGGCAGTCTGCCCGCATCCATCGCTCGGCTCTGCCCATCCAACCCACACAACACTCAAATCACCTCTGCAATTGAACATTGATTTAGAATTTGAATGTCAGTGTTATGAATAAAGCTGGTTCTGCTAAAGAAAACACTATCAAACTTATTGCACTGATTAAAGCATTGTGACAACTCTCCTTTAAGCTAATAAGCATTAAAAAAAAAGCACACTACAGTGTTATTGATCAAATTGCTGCATGTTTAATCAAAATGGTGATTATAATGAACTTCCTTCCTGTCGTCGAGCTTATTTAAAAATGAGTAGGCAGAATTCCCAAATGCCAGAAATCGATCATCATGTTTCTAATGTAAGACAAGTCAATTAAGGACGTAATCAAGATTTCTCACTTGCCATTGTCGAGTCATTTGATTGAGTTTTTTGGCATTGCCATATTTCATTTTCCTTGAACTTTAGTAGCAAAAATACTGCATGCGCACACATATGAGCTTTCACATTATGTACATGGCTGATATTTTCTTTAAATTCAGGAGTAACAACACAGAAAACACATTTAAAGACATTACCACCGAAAAACAACAACACTTATCTCAGTTCGTCCTCACACCGACAGGAGTAACCAAAATAGAGAGTAAGTGGCTTTGGTGGGATTTTCACAATCCCATGTGTGAGTGCGATTGTTCATGTTTGCTCATGTTTTAAGTAGGCGTTCAATTAAAAAGACAAAAAGAACAAAAAAAACCACACTGTTTGGGATTTTAAACAGAGAAAACAGAACTGCATCACTAGTGTAGAAACAAATAACGAGACACAGCCTCTATGGAAACATTCTTACAGTAGCCCTTTACATTAAATAAACATAAAAAGCACAGTAAAAGAAAAAAAAAATACTTTGATTTTTAATCGTAACTTCTTTTCTCAGGCTGCTTGGAAGATGTTTGGCTTCACACTTGTAGAGTGGAGCCATAAGGCAGACAGCTTGGCAGCTTGCACAGTTAGCAGAGCGTATACTGTAAATAACAGGTGGTCGTCAGTGCCGGAGAGACCCGACTCCTGAAGATTAGATTCACACTTTCAAGGGAAAAAAACCTGCATGGTGCCTTGACAAACCTCTACTGGGTACTGGTTCCGCCATTGTTCTTTGCTAAGCTGCATCGAAAACATGGCAGAAAAAGTGAAAACCAAAGCGAAGTTCAATCACGAAGCCCGAGTCATCCTTCGCAGTTACTGCAATCACCAGGCAGCATTTATGTAAACACAGACAACTAAACAACCGCTTAAGGCAGCCATAAGTTTGTCACATTATCATTAAAACAAGACAAACTCTTCAATCTGTCTTCACAACCGGCCCATTAATACGATCCACCCTTTTCATTCCAAGGTAACAAGAGAAAAGCAAATGCAATCGTGGCACTTTCCTGCTCTCGCTGGTTAAGATCCAGGTCCTCAAGGTTCCAGCTGCTGCAGAATTAAATCCAGTCCTCAAACTCTCATTTGGATAAACAAGTTAGCCAACCCACAGATGATGCAAGCGTTCATATCCAATCTAATTTAATCCTAATTTAATAAACTCACAGTCAAAGTGGAAGCAAAGTGTTAAGATGCTACAAAGACTTACATTTTAGTGAAAGCTTCTTATGACAGACATACTATGAAAAGTCAAAAAACAAAAGGATTAAAACCATAATAATAATAATATTTGGCTGGGGAGAGTCATTGTGACTGTGCAGCCAAATAGCAGCAAAGTCAGGTGAATCATGCAGAGAAGCAACGTATTTAATTAGAATAGCTTGAGAGACAGATGCAGAAGCTACAGAAGATTGAAAGTTAGCACAATTGTTCCCTTTTTACTGCTTATATACAGCTTGCAGAGTGATTTGTCTTTTCAGGATGTTTGCTGAAGGATCAGGCTTGTAGTTTTAATTGCTCAAGGTGCACACGACACAAACACGAGCAACAGATGGGAGACCTGAATCACAGCGAAACATCTCAAGAGGCACTTTGTCTCCACATGGAAACACATAAATCAACAGGAAACCCTCGCTGCAGATGCTTCAGAGCAACTTAAAGTCCGCATACAGTCTCATTAAACTAAACTCTATGTTTCAAACTTCAAGGCAACAAGTGGTTGATCCCTACTCAATAAAAAAAATCACGCCTACCAAAAATTAAGGGGGGTTCCTTACCGTCATAGCTGGCTGCTAACAAACCAAACCGCTCCAGCACCTTTACAAAGAGGACCACAACCACCAGCACTGCAATCATTTCCAGCCCCTCCAAGTTCATAGTCAACATGTCGGACCAGTCACAGCCTGCCCATGGCCGAAGACGCAGAGCTCAGCGTGCAGCACTGCCTGCGGGCCATTTAACTCTACTTAAGAGCCCTGCATCTCTGGGTCTGATGAGAGACCTGCACATGTCAGAGAGGGAAGGGAGGGGGAAAGAGAAGTGTGTGGATGAGGGAGGGAGAGGGGAGGGGGACGCTAAAGGAGAGATCAGATCCTGCACTAATCATTTATTTCTGCTTACTTGGTTTCATTATTTCAGTGTCTTTTTGGATTTTCTGGCACACACACACACACATACACGCACATGGAAATCCTGATAGTCACACTGCAAATGACTCATACAAGTGGAGCAGATGTTTATTGTTGTGCTGATGATCAATCAAGGTTTTATTTATGTAATAAAATGTTGTGGGAAACAGCTAGTGTCTGTCTAATATTTATGCCGGCAAAGGCTCACTGAGTAGGCAATGAAATGAGTGACTCGATTAAGCCATAAAGTTGGAAGAAATGTGAGGAAATGATGAGGAGCTGCTGCATTTGAAGTAATACCATGAGGCAGGGTTCAGTGAAGGTTTCCCGAGTGGCACAATTGAGTTAAATTTAGCTTAAATTAAGGTCCATTTTATTCTTATTTGTTCTTTAGCAGCAGCAGAGAGAGAGATTTTGTTCAAGTAACTCAGATTATACATGTCTGCAAGGCGTTTATTGTGAAATCTACATCTCTCCCTGATATAAAAGTAGAAGAAACCAATCGTCAGTCCAGTTCATGGCTCTAAACTTTACCAACAAATGGTTTTACATGTGATTAAGGCCATTCTGGGAACTGTGTGTGGATCTTATGCTAATTTCATATTACAGTGTCTCCCTAAACATCCTCTAAGGTAGTTTTAAGGGCTGTTTCTGTGCAGAGAGGCAACATTGCAGTTATTTAGAGTGAAATAATCAAACCCAATGTTCAGTTTTTAATTGAGGTTCTGATACATTTTACAGTAAAGATAAACTCTGCTTTATCCATAAAAAAATAAATAATTAGCAGGACTACTTGACTTTTTGTTTGAGGGAAAGAATGTCACAAAACAGGAAGAGAAATCCTCATTAGGCTACAGCGTGCCACAGACCAAGGTGCTGTCTTCAGATGTCTCAGTACAAAATCTAAAGATTTTCAGTTTATTAAACAAGTGGTTTTAAAGAGTTCTCACTGTCAAGGAACCCCACACTGACACAAATTAGACCCACGGACCTCCATGCGATCAGAATTTTGCTTTAGGATGTTTCAGTTCAGAAATCGTATTAACCCACGAACAAAATAGTCATATTTTGTCAAAATGTCAGCAATGGATGGAATTTTATTGAGAATAAATTATGTCTGTTCCCCTTTTGGCTGGATATCCCACTTTGAAAACCACTAAGTTATGCAATAACATTTTAAAAAGGCAGCAAATCATCACAACATAAAACAACAGGAACAATTTATTTTTTCTTTAAAAAAAAAAAGGCCAAATACAAATACAATACAGCACTAAGATTTTACATTCTTACATTTAAGGTTCAAGGTCCTGCTTTATTGTTTCATAACTTTAGTTACAATGGGACGGGATTAAGTTCAAAAGGAGTGAATATACAGTAAATCTGGTGACTGTCATGTATTTTTAAGCGAGCTGGGGATCATGTTCTCCATAGGTAGTGCTTTTCATTAAAGAGGAGATCAATTCTTGCCAAAGTAACCATTTCATCCTTCACTTGTGTCCTCTTCGGTCCTACATCATGCAGGAAAACTCTCCATGTCTTATGCATGTCTCGAGCATTTTGCTGTAAATCAATGTAATGTGGAGCCCTTGGTTAAAATGTAAAATAATTTTGACGAGCAATATAAGAGGTAAAGATTGACATGTCTGAGCTGCTGCCGTGATTCCACTTCCTCGTCAAGAATCTGTGACCTACAGAGTTTTGCTTGCACCTGCACATCATTCTAAGTCTGCCCACGTTACTCCTGCTGCTCCCTAAACTCTCCATGCCCTCTCTCCCTTCACCCCCTCCGCTCTCCATTTCATCCCCATGAAGATAAACATAATCCAGCGCTCAGCTCGGATTCATTTGAGTTTTAGGTTACCGCCACTGGCTGGGGCTGAGTATTCAGGGGCAGGATCACATTCCTGGGATGCTGCTTAGCTGGCCGAACTGACTCTGACACTGGCATGAAAATGGTTGATGTGGCAGATGCAGTTTTTTTTTTTTTTTTTTTTTCCCTGAGAGTGCAGAGCTGCAAAACTGGGAAGCAAGGGCAGCAGGAGAGACGTCCCGCAGCATCAGCCAGCTGTGCACGTCGACAGACCGAGATGCCGGACATGATGTGTTAATCAAGAGGTCGTCATCAGTCATGGCATGATTAGGATGATTGTGCTGCAAATTAACGATGGTCACATGGCTGAAATGGGTCACTCAGAAGCAATTAAACACTGTTGTGCCTTGCACCATTAGTTTTTAAAGATTGTTTGGGTTGTTCGTGGGAAGCTTGTCCTTGGACTGTGGCAGAGGAAGAATCCTGAGGGAGTCCTACAGCAAATGGAAAACATGTTGATGAAAGCTCGTACTAGGTTATCTCTGAAGAGGGAGCGTTTTAGGGATGAGAAGACTCAAAGGATGTTTTTTTTTTTTTTTTTTTATTGCAGAGAGGTCTTATGAGCTCGCCTCTTCTGCTCCATCAATATCTGAAGTCGCAGCACAGTGAACAGGAGCCCCGGTGGAGGAGTAATCACAGCAAAACATTTTTATACCTACAGTGCAAGTGGTACAAGCAAGACATGATTCCCTGGCATGTTTGTGCTTCACTAACCAGATTGACTTCTCGGCCAGGGAGCAAAGTCTCTACCAGATTAATAATTTCAGCTGTAGAGAGTAGACCTGCAACCCCCATCTCTTTTAAATGGAGCAGTAAGAAAAAAAAAACAACCTCCAAATCCCCTGTCAATGATAGTTGCTTAATTTTTCCAGACGAGAACGCTGGCAACAACAAACAGAATGAAAATAAGACGAAGTTTGTGCTTTTTATCAGCTTCAATTAAAATATATGTGGGGGATTTTTGGCTGTGAGTGCGTACACTGAGAGGAAACTACAACTTGAATAAAAAATACTCATATAATTATGAGCGGATATTTCGTTAACATTGTGAGACAGGGCATTGGGCCATGGCGGAATAAATGTCATACATCTTAAAATCCAGTAGATGGTAGTAAAGTTTGATAGTGTCGATCCATGGCTAGTTGTTGCTGTTGTGCTATGATTGGATAAATTACCCCGTATCTTTGTGCAAAGTGTTGCGATGCTTGTCCACTTGAAGCTGTGCATACAGAAAGTGAGAGCATCGGTAAAAAGAAAAGCAGGTTTTGTTTTCAGAATAAATTGACATTTTGTTTTTGTTTCTTATTCATTTGGCCTGATGTTGTTGTTCATGTTGGTCCATTTCTTCTTGAGAGAAGCGGTCTTATTTCATTTTTGTTTTTTTTTCCATCAGTGTTATTAATGAATTTAGTGGCTTTCTAGCTACATATCAAGATGACTTCCCAATTCTTAATCTCTCTTAATCATTCAGCCGAAGTTCTGATTGGCTGACTGTTTCTCAAATGCCAGTCGGCACCAAACCAAAACCTAAACCACTGAACATATCGGAGACATTGACTCAGGCGGGATTTTAACAACCTAGTTTAATCAGCTCAGAACGACAACACTCAGTCTTCAGTTCAGGAACTTTATTCTTCCCGAACTGCACTTTTTGTTTTGTTTTGTCAAAGCAGCTGGTCTGCACAATCACACATTTTTATTACATGGCAGCAGAACACACACTGCATACTGATGATGTATTGTCACTATAATTCTACATCCTCTCTGTCTCCAGCTTTATTTTTCTGCCTGTATGAACGACGAGCTAAGGCAAAACGACACACAAAAATAATGACCACTAAACAGAATATAAAATATAAAATGTGGCCTTATTCAGTCTACCCAATAACTTATGCACTGAATATTTCTAGGTTGCAACACTAGCAAAATCAGGGTTTACAGCCTTTAAAAGACCATACCAGTGTTACTGCACATCACTGTTGTCAACATCAGCCGCGGCGGTTACTTAAATCCCTCACTTTTCCCAATATAACTTTATCTAGGAGATATTATGTTTGTTTACATATTGTTCATACTCAATAAATGTTACAGAAAGTACCCGAAAATACATTTCAACATTAGTTAGAAAGAATGCCTGTACCAAAATCCTTCAAGCTAATATCCGAGCTGGGAAGGCGGCACTTGTAAGGACCTATTTTTCCAGGCGTAATAACTTTAATCTCAACGACTCTCCTCTCTCTCTCTGGCTCACAAATTTTGACCAAATA
>JAPZDX010000016.1:7927323-7945135 GCA_029783625.1 Naso annulatus | reverse complement strand
CATTTTCTGTGGCCTTAAAAAGCAGTTTTAATATCAGCGCATATCAGAGAACAAATATATAATAACGGCAAACCAATAAATCGTTTGGGTCCTAATATCAACCAAAAAAATAAATGAATTGATTGAGAATGACATATTCTTTTAAAGCTATTAGATATTCTATCTCTGGTAAATTCATTTGTTTTATATGTAAAAAAGTGCCTTACTTGCTTTTTTCTCATTGAAAATAGTTAACACTCAATTTTGGCTGATGTGGCATCAAAAAGAAAGTTGCTTCAAACTTAACAGTGTGGATTTACACCAAGATCCTGCCTCTGAAAGGCTCCTACAAGATCTCCTATATCGCCTGCAGGATTGTAAACCTTTAAGCTCAGTCAGAACACGCTCCATTTCATTCTCGCCCTCAGACATGACTTACACATCAATTATTCACATTCTTCTATTTGCCACAAGTGGAGAATTGAACCTAATATGATCCTGGTGCAACACAAATCATCCGTGATTCACAGCTATTCAAGTTACACTTGAGTAAACACAAGGTGCAAAAAGGCGGAGGGCAGGTTCCCCAGTGCGTTTGTAAGTTTGTTTACAAAACAGCAGAGAGACAAAAGAGGGGCAAAATATGAAATAATAATGAGAACACAACTGTCTTGATAATGAATAAGAAGCCTGTTTGTTTTGTATGTGCAGGTGATGTGTTGGACTCTGTGAGACAAGTGGAGCTGTGGTCATAAATAAGGGATCAGCTGAGGCTCTTTTAATGACCTCATACATAAAATTAATGTCATAAATACGATATGGATTCAACTTAACTGCAACAAGAAAGCTTAATAACCAGACTGAGTACCTCTCTTTCTTATTAACATTATTGGAAATGGGTTTATATTGACCACATGCAACAGATTGTATGCAAATATAAACCCAACATTTTTTGTGCTCATGATGGCAGCAGGCAGATGCATTGTGACAGCCCACACATGCACAAGTCCCCTTGAAAAACACAAGTATTCTTTGCACTGCTCCGACAAAGCAGATCGCCAGGAGCAGCAGCAGCAGCATTGCTACAGTGACACGAACCCACTAACAATCCCAGTAAGAGGCACTCTAAAGCCTCTGCGGTGACCACCTTCTATGGAAGAAATAATCCTGGCAGCTCTGGGCCAGCACAGCAGACATCCTCACGCATGTGGAGAGACCATAAAAATTCAATAAAGTCAACAAACATGCAGGTGCTATAGGTTTATACAAGGGACCCATTATATTTCTGCCTTCAGTACTCTTCTCATCACTTATTTTGATGGCCTATTATATCACCAGGGAGGACTGCTCAGACTTGCAAAGTCAGGCTAATCAGTATTAGCATAGGTTATACCCATGTGAGGGTTATAAAACAGTGGTAGGCAATCAGAGCAGCAGGCACGTGAGGTGGTTACATAGTGAGGCTGCAGGAAAATGTTCTGCTACACTCCTGTCTGGGTCAGTCACTATGGGAGTAAAAATACATTTATAGTGTGCTTAAATTGCCAAAGAGCCCAAATTTAGCTAATCTGCTCATGATATGATAAGAGACGTGATTTGGGACCTTTTTTTTCTTTTCTTCAGGGACTGAGCTGCTTTAACTGCTATGAGATAAATAACTATTGCATATGCTATAGTGTAAATAACGCCTCATCAGCAGTTTTTGTGCCCTCAGCCTGAGGACCCTTTATGATGAAAGAACCAAGTTTCTTTTCATATCAAAAAATTTGTCCATTGGAACCTCTCTATTTCTCATTATTCCGGAGATTTACCCATCCGAGGAGAGTCTATTTAAGCATGTCCCTGCGTGCAACGGTCAGATTCGCTGAGCACATTGATCGTTTTGTTAAAGGACAAGTAATTGTGGGCGAGTGGTGTGCTCTGATTGCTTCTGGGCTTGTTCAAGACCAATTTGTCCGGTTGTCACTTAAGGGCCAGGGTTAGGAGTCAGTGTGAGCAGGAAGTCTGACAGGAAACGTGATCTCCTTATGACGTTTCAAGTACGTTTGCTGATGAGTGAGTGTGTTTTCCTATATATGCAACCGGGGACTGCAATTCTAACAATCAATAATGGGACTTCTTGTGTTTAAGTTTGGGTTAGGAGCAAACCAGGATGTAGTGAAGTTTTGTTTCACATGGATAAAATAACTGGTTTATTTCATTTGGCAGCTGTTGGAATCTAAGTTTCAAATGTTTTTATGGTGAAGCTTAACTCACTAAGGGTTTGTTCCCCGGCCCCTGCACCAAGAAGCCAGAAATAAATAGATCCTCTGCAACAGCTTTATTTATTCTCCATGATCCAGAAAGAATTAACACCTAGACTTGGCAAACCAAATCTCTAAATCAGCATAATCTCCCAAAAGCATCATTCAATATGCCGATAAGATCCTTTCTTGTAACACACTGACACCGTGAACAATCTATAACAAGCCCATCTGTTTCAAGCTAAATGGAATTTCACACATCCCGTCGCCATCTTTCTCCAATAAACACGACACGCTGTGAGTATATTCTTCAGCGAGGCAGCACCTACTCCAACACATTCCCAGAAAACCTCATCACGCATGATCGCATTGCACCTTTTGCAGAGAAATCATCACCTCTACTGTCTCTGCCCTCTTTAGAGCATTGTCAGAGAGTTGCTCCAGGCTCTGGATTTAACCAGCCATTACAGAACAAGGACCATTTTTCATGTGTAATGGGGTCCTCTATTAAACATGAACCTGGAGGTGCTATCATTTCCATTGGCGCCATCACTCCCACAAACCAGCAGCAGATAGACTAACATGAGGAGATGAGACACAATGAAAAGTGCAAGCTTTAGAAGGAAGAGATAACAAGTATTAGAAAGAGAATTTAAAACCGCTGACATTCAACCTCTGGAATCTTTCAGCTATGAAGGTGAATCCTGAGGGAACCTTGTTATTATCAGCCAAGGCTTTCTCAAGGTGAGATTATAGGACACTTTTCAAAACCTCAAAACACACACTGAACCAAGTATATTACATATTGCCATGTTCTAGCTTAGTAGCTTAGAATTCACATCATACAAAAAAAGAAAACAAAAAACAAACAAAAAATAACACAAACACTGTGATATCTTGAAATAGAAAATGTAAAGATATTTTAGGACCCATTTTTTTCTCCCCTGATAATATTTATCATAGACAATGTTGAGAAAGTATGATTTAGAAGCGTGATGCATATTGAAATCATGTTGCGTTTTCATTTCACTTGGCTTTAAAGCTGTACTTATCAATATTTTATAAGAACTGAGGTGAAAGTTACTATGTTTAAGGTGAAATGTGTCGTCTGAATGCATAGAAAATCATCAAGAAAAACTCTGCAGCCCCCCTAAAATCTGCAGGGCTTTTTAGTATCTTTCAGCTTAGGTTTTGGTTGTATAGCCTGCTGTTTTTTTGTTGTTGTTTTTTTGTTTTTGTTTTTTTTCACACTCACCAGTGTTATCAACCCCACATTTAACCCCAAGCAGGCAGCTGTTTTAGGCAAATCACTGTACTGAACCTGTCCTATACCTACAGGCAAAGTTAGCAACTAGCATAGAGAAGCATTTAGCAGCTACACATGTAGCTAGAAAAACTAAAGCAGAGCTACTGTGAGGTGACTATCATATATAAATGTTGTGTTTAAAGCTTGCTGCATGGCCAAAAACAAACAACTAAAAATACATTTATACATTACAAATATATGCAATCTTTAGAAGGAATGGCCTTCAAGAAAAATCATGATACTGCAAAAAGGAAAATCCACATATCTGGTCTCTCCTCTTGGTAGATTATATTTAATACTTTGCTGATCTCCAAATCTATGTACATATAGAATATGTGCTGTGGTTTAAAATCAGGTTATATCAGAGATTTAAGAACAAGAGGTTGCTGGTGACAAATCCTTTTCAATACCTTATCAAAACCCATGAGTGTCTGATTACACAGACAATACCAGTGTGAAACATGGCAGAGAAATCCAGCCTCCTACTCCACTGTACTGAAACCCCACACCACTACCCCTGCATGACTGACAGCATCAGCCTCGACTTTGATGGCACTTTCCATCAGCACATTATGGAGTACACTGCTTCAGTTGCAACCCTTGAGAGAACACTGGTACTCAATATTTGCCCTTTACATATGAAGTCATAGCTCATCAGACAGCCTCAGCAGAGTGACAGACTACATCAGAAAGCTAACGAGAAACTAAAACGGAACTGTAGTAAAAATTCATAAAGGGCAGTCTGAGGTGTGAGTAATTACAGTGGGCAGTATGCTAATTTGATTAAACTGCTATTGAACCTTACATAATTATGAATTTCAAAGCATATAATACCCTGATAACATTACAGCTGAGCTAATACTCACATAGCAGACACATGCATAAATGCATGCAATACTCTTAAATCTAGTCAAAGAGTTGGCTCCAGCAGGATGGTCGATATTGAAAAAGGGAAGCAATAATACATTGTCTTGTGAATGAAATGTATTCTCAAAGATAGATGAAATAATGATAATGACCCTGCTGCTACTTCAAGTCTCTCTTAAAATTTGTCTTTAATGGCAGCATACAAACAAGCAGTGGACCAAATGTTGCCTTCTCCAAGATTAAGCAGCGGCGGCCTAATGGTTAGAGGGGCAGACAAGAGGCCGGTTCAATCCCCCAACCGGCAGGATTTATGTGGGTGATGAAGGTGAAGGAAGTTGCTAGCCGGACCTACATTCAACCACTGAGGGCCCTTGAGACCCCAATCACTCCTGTGGAGCTGCTCAGTGGCCTCAGATACGACTCTCGTCCCAAGATAACTTTATTCATGAGATATTGTGTTTGCTTACATTTTGTCCATATTCAAAAAACATTACAGAAAGTACCAGAAAATGTATGACGTTAGTTAAAAAGAACCTCTGTGTAAAAATCCCTCATCACGTTAACTATTTGAGCTGGGAAGGCAGCACTTGTAAGGAACCATTTTTCCAGACGTAACAACTTTCGGCACCGCGGTCCAGCTCCCCTTTCTCTCGTTCAGTGATTGTTGACCAAATTAACACAGACCTTCTATTTGGAAGGGTGAATTACCCATACCTAGCAACTTTCACGTGTCCTATAGTGTTTCTATACCCTGTTTCAACATGATTGGAAGTGAATGGGGTTTTAAAAATTCAGTCTGAGATCTACTAAAGTACACACATGGTCTAATTTTTACAAAAACATTTGCAGAGGATGGAGCAATCTCTGCTAAAGGGTAGGAAGTCAAAATTAGGCTGGTTTGATTCTTTAAACCAAGGATTCGATTTATTTATTCGACACCAATCAGGAAATCTACACATGCTGGTATTAGTATTTGAATTCTTATAGAGATGAGTATCTGCTAAAATGATGCAATTCATCATACATGGTCCCTGTAGGACATTAAGTTTCCATTATACCACACAGAAACATTGAGCTCAATCCATCCTCTGCATCACGTAAGTAAGCCTGATGCATGAATCCAGCCATTAAATGTCAAAACGCAACTTAATGGTTGTGTGATGGAGTTTGTTCCATGACTATACCCTCTTCCAAGGACTTAATGTTATTAAATATTTCCATGAGTAAAATCAGTCCAGCATAATTGCATTTTTGAATCTGGTTAGTACAGAAAATGCACTTTGCAATTACAAGCATATAAGCAAACAGTGGCTTACAATAATGTGATATTTACACAGGAGCAGCGAGGAGATTAGTATTCACTTACAGTATCTACACAGATTCATTTCTAGTTGTGACAAAGAAGCACTACAAACTTTGGTTTTGTGAACTTTGCAGAAAAGCTTCTGCAACGGTCCTTACAGTAAGTCTGTTTGTCATGTTTTTTTAATTCTTTTCACTGTTTGTTCTGTGATGCCGATATAAGACTGACTCATACTTTGGACTCAAATTCAAAAATTAGAAAAAAACAGGCTACACTGTATTCACCTACAGATAGTTGATAGAAAATTTGTAACATTTCATCAATTTATCAGTTGGTAAGCTAATTGATTGTTGAATATTTGTATATACATTGTTAAATCTGTTGAACATTTACACGGTGTTCTACAAACATTATTGAAAGGGTTAACTAATTAAGGTTAGGGTTAATGTTAGGTTGCATTCAAACCAAATCTGGTTATCCAGCAAAAACACAGGTTTTCTCTTTCATTTGAATGACACCTGTCTCTTTTGGCGGCAGCGTTCTGAGCTGCAGAGGCTGCTCGAAAAAAAGACGCAGCTGGCAACGGCCAACAAAGTTGAAACTGGCTTAACTTTAAGCGAAATGCAGCCCTACGTCACACTGCAGCAGCCAATCGGTGCTACAGTACTGTGAATAGCCACCCTTGGATTGGGGCAGGGATACAGTACATAACTTGACCTCACACAGTGGGTCCTGTTCTGTTAATTAAGTGACACTCAAATGTCGGACAACCCTGAGCGTTTCGCAGGATCACCTAATTTGGGCGCTTTAGGGTTCTTGTTGGGTCAGGTGAAACAGCTAAACTGTTGAATGTAAACCATTATGCTGTAGAAACGTTACAAATACTTTGTTAAATATCTGTAGGCTGACTCTCCAAAGTAAGTGTTACCAAAAACCCTCATACATTTAGGTAGTAACACAAAGAAAAGGTCGGGAATCGCATTTATCTGTTTCCATATTGCGGTCTTCCCCTGTCTTTATCTCATAAACTGAACCACCATGAGGAGGAAATATAGGACTGTATTTTCTTAAATGCTCAGCTGTGACTGAGTTGTGAGCCGTCACATAACATGATTATAATGCCGAACTTTTCAACTGACCCCGAAGGTCTTCTTATGCCGAAGCTCTGAATTTTTACTGCAACTTTTAATGTTCTGCCTCAGTAGATAAACAGTTTAATCTCAAGATGGGGACACTTAGGATCTTTTTCCGTACGAATGATGCACTGCAAATGGTGCATCACAGTATCCAACACACCATGTTTATCTGTTATTTCTGTCAGCAGAAGCTGAACCTATATGTCAAAGGTTCACTGCCTTATATTTAAGATTTGGTTTCTTCTGATCCAGTTTACTGCATAAGAGCATGCATGATTCTCATAACAGGTAATGATATTTTAGCTGAATCTAGAGGGATTTTGGCTGAATATAGACATTTTCTTTAAAATCTTTGTTAGAGATTGTCAAGAGATTTAGTTTAAGAAGTTAAAAATGAATGAAAAGCACAGTTTTTCCATTTCTTTCTTGTCTGTCAAACTTGGCATAGGGGAATGGTTGGCTTCTTCAGTGAAACTGCCACCTCAGAGAATAGTTTTTCTGGCTGGTTCCCCGGCATTAACTGATACGTTTCACAAAGCACGAGAACAACAGTACAGGAAGCAAATATTGCTTTGTCTGCATCTCTGTTTACTTCTTCAGCTCTTCCATTTTCGCTTCACTGACTTCACTCTATTTACTCGAGCAAAGCTCAGATTACACTTTTTCTCTCTCCGTAAACAGGAAGCTGCTTTTATTGTCTGTACGAGATTAGAACTGTACACTCGAAGAAAGAAATCCCCACACAACACTTTCCATGGGTAGATTCTGTTTGCCTTGTTTTAATGAACATCACGCTGCCGTGTTTATTTTTTGGAGATTTAAAATCTTTCCTCATGGTATTATAAACTGAGCTTTGTTTTGGCATTGATTAGCCCTTAGAGTTAAGGGTCTATCATTCACACTGACCTCACTGTGTCACTGATTTTGCTCACTTCGATCTGCTCTGTGCAGCTTGAACTAATTTTTGGCAAAAGTAGATGAGCAGAAGTAAGCTTAGCAGATTAGAGAGTGGCTTCTGAAGTGTACTGATGCGACACAGCCGTGTCCAATAAAATCAAGCTGTAGCACCAAACCAAGGCACCAATGCAGGTATTGTCACACACTATGTCTAAGACTAAATGGGTCTGACTAACTGGTTCAAGTACGCTGGCAACATTCTCTGCAACAATACTGTAAATGTCAATGAGACAGAGAGCGAGAGACAGAATGCTAGCCTTTGTCCTTTTACTGTCAGGCTGACAACTTGCAGCTTTGCATCCAAAAGGGAGAATATTTTAGATCATGCTTTCCCCAACCAAAGTGGGTTACAGAAATCATCAGGGTCTGATATGGGATTTTTGGGGCATATGCCGATGTTTGGGAACAAGGAAGTTCCAATATCCAGTATATCTGCAGGCAGTATATACAAAATATCAGCCTAATGTGGTTATTAAAATACTTGGAACAAAGAAATGTAATGGAGGCAGGATGTCTTACATTTGAATACATTTTATTCCAAACACAGTGCACTGCACAGTGAACTATAGGGCACGATCGATATATTGGTTTGCTGATACTATCGCCCTATTGGCCTATTGCAGATATATTGGTATCGGCATAAATGTTCTCTGAAAAGTACCGATATTAAAACAGTTTTTTTTAAGGCTGGAAAAAATGCTTGGACTGGTGATTTAAAATGGTGTAATCACATTGTTTGTGCAGCAGAGGGCTGTCCATTATTTAAATGGTAATAAGTGTAGCACTTACCGTTCAGTGCACTGATGTTTGGAATAGTTTGTTAGCCTGCCCTTAATACATATCTTTGTCACATGTATTTGATAACCACATTCAAAATATCATATAAAGAATATCAGTCGATATATTGGATATTGGAATTTTCTTACTCCCTAATATTGGTATCAGCACTGGCATCAGCCCCAAAAATCCTATATCAGTACATACCTACAGTAAATACCTCAGCTTTTAGCTATTTCATTATGATCTGCCCTTTGCTAGACAAGCTACAAAATTACATCAATTTAATTCACTGGTCCAAGTATTTTCTCAGTACTTAGAACACAATTTTAATGTCGGCGTATATTGTGAAACATTTACGCTGATACTAATTTATCTGCTATAGGCCAAAATTAGCCGATAATATCCGCAAACAGATAAATCGGTCGGGCCCTTGAAATCATTACTGTA
The DNA here is from genome assembly GCA_029783625.1 of Naso annulatus. Lineage (NCBI taxonomy): Eukaryota > Metazoa > Chordata > Actinopteri > Acanthuriformes > Acanthuridae > Naso > Naso annulatus. The sequence continues at coordinate 7,936,117 of JAPZDX010000016.1, read as the reverse complement.
ATTGTACGTAATCGATGCTAGTCCATCAATAGAGTTTATGCCATCCATCACTGAATCCAACCAACCTATTAGAGAGATGATAAATTGCAATAAAATGTGAAGAATAATACAATTATACCATTTCACAACATCAGTCTACTGTAATCTTTTCCCATAATTCCCACTGGAATCAGATTAAACAGAATAACAGGTCAGAGGAAAAGGCACAGATTAAATCACAGAAAGCAACAGCAGAAGAAAAAATAGGCCAAAGAATCCAAAAAGAGGGACAAAAGCAGGAGGGCGATCCATCCTTGTTAGGGGCAAATCTAATGTATCAAGCAGCAAGTCAGAGGCAATAGAAGGGTCAGTGAGATCTATGGAGCAGTGCCCATGAGGAGATAGGAATAAGCAGGATTGGTCGAAGCTCAGTGATTGCTGAGGTAGAAGTACTGTAAATGACAAACACAAATACCTTTTCCACTGTTGCTTTGCATTTAAATTGAATTTGCAACGGTTTCGCTGGTGCGTGGAAATGCAGGAGACTGAAGGAAAAATTCTAAATGACATCTTGCTTCCACAGAGGATGCTCTGTTGCTCCATGTGTCATACATCACTTTCTCTACTTTTTGCCAAATTCACACGTTGCGCTGCAACAATTTCATCTGTTTGATGCATTTTGCTGTGTCAGAAAAGGCTCGACAACCTGTCTTTTGTGTTCCGCTAAGGGTGGTTTTCAACCAAACTGGCTCTGGTGCTTGAATTGGTGCTGTTCAGGATTCCCAGAACCTCGGTGCTATATAGAAAACCAGTCTGTGTTTCCACCAGTTTTGTGCAGAATCATGATGATCAAGGAAATGTCATCAACAGAGGGTGTTGCACAATACACAGGGACCTGTAAAACTTGTCATGCCCACTTCCCTTCCCAAGCAAAACCTGCTATATTTAGGTTCTACCTTGGAACTAATTTTCTGGGTTCTGAACCAATCTAATTTTGGTGGAAATGCTCAGAATGGTTTAGGCATGCAAATTGAAACAGAACTGGTTTCATGTTGGTGGAGACGGGCCATGTGAGATCTGTAATGAACTTTTGAAGGGCCAACAATTGAAGCCAAAGCACTGATTGGATTCTGCTATTAATTGCTACAAAATATCTGGTGGTCAATGTGGACATAAATCAGAAAAAGAATTTAACTAACTCATAATGGTTTGATGCAAGGATTTGAAGTTTTTCTTCCTGTGAATCCACAAACAGATTCAAAATACAGACAAAACCATGACTCAGGATTTAACATGCACAGAGCTGCATTGTAAATTCACTGTACGTCTGTGAAATGGGAAAAAATGGTGAATTAAAAGCATGAAATACTGATTTGGAGTCTGTCTCGGCCCAATTTTAAATTGTGCTATTTATTAGGCTATTACCTGTTACCCATAAACTTGTTTAATTCTGAAAGTCCAACATTCAGCAACTTCCTCAGTCTGTTGTTGTCCCTGTCCCCGCTTGTTTTAAATGTGCTGCTGGCATTTAATTCAGAATAAGCACAGATTCACAAAAATCAATTAAGTTGACGAAAAAAAACAAGAAATATTTCTTCTTTGTTCTGTTATTAATCGAGGGCAAGTCACAAAGAATAAGTAAACGATCACATCCTAGTTTAATGTTACACAACATCCCAACTCTTCGGGATTACGGTTGAAATATAATCTTTCCAATCTAAACCATAAAATATGAAGTTAACTTCGTAATTCAGTTAACTGTAAAGCACAGAGCATAGACTGTACAGCTCCAGCCTTACACTGATTAGCAGCACAGCGGTTGGTTTGCACCACCCATGGGATTTCATAATCACACCTGAGCCATTCAATATGACAGACAACAACCAGTACTAGTTATATCATAGTGGTCCCAAATCACATTAGAGCAAACAGTGCTGAGAAGGGATTAAGGGTGCAAACCTGGAGTGGAGTGTACAACTGTTCAAAAGTGCACTACTCTAAACCTGTTTCCAGTTGGAATTACAGCCTATGGAAAAAAAAAATGCTGGGGTTGTCATCTGCAACCTGTCTCACCTCAATAAGGGGCTCTCGTTTGTTGTTTCTTTCTCGCATAAACGCATTAGAGATGCATATGATCGTGTTATGTTTCCAGGCTTATTGCAGGGCGGCCCAGAGGGTGAAAAGTGGAGTTAAATACATCAGACATCATCTGGTGGCCAAAACATTCCCTAAAAACTGGACCTGTGCAGCTCCTCACTACCAGCTATTCTCACATCTCTATGACATCTTCTCTTACAAGAGGGAATTACATCACATTACAAGGTCTGTGCAGCCTGTTGCTTGATTGCAAGGGGGAATAAAAGAAGAAAGGGATTGATGGACTGATGGATGGAAAGATCAAGTGATGGATGGACAGATGGAGGAGCAGAGACTGAGATCTGTATCTAAGTCTGTATTATACTGACCAAAATACTCTGGACTCCTGTGGAGCCTGTGGTGTAGATTGAGCTGGGACAACATCTGTTTGGAGTGTGCGTCTCTGTGTGTGTGTGTGTCTGTCTGTGTATGTAAGCTTGCATGTACAGAGTCATTCATCACTTACCCCTTTTTGTCTGCCTTGTCTTTACTCTTGTCCTTCTCTCTGTCCTTGTCTCTGTCTCTGCCTCTGTCTCTCTCCTTCTCTTTCTCCCTCTCCCGGTCGCGGCCCTTGCGTCGGCTCCGGTCTCGCTCTCTGCTGCGGCTCCTCCTGCGACTGTGGCTGCGGCTCCTTCTGCGGCTACGGCTCCCTCGCCGGCTGTCGCTCCTACTGCGAGACCGTCGGTGGCGAGAATGAGACCTAAAAGAGACAGAAGGTGATGAGACATAGTTTGCAGCTGATTAACTGCCAACAATACAACAAACTAAATATTTTTTCCAGTCTTTCCCACGAACGGATACAAAGTGAGATGCTGGTAGTCTTTCCGGAAATAAGACTTTAGATGTTATATCAAATAACGACTTTTCCTCAGTCAGAATTAAGTTACATCCACCTTCTGCCTTGTCTACTTCCATCTTAGCTAATCATGGCCTGTATTTCCCAGAATGCCTTTCGATCACTCCCAGAAAATGTGGCTAAGAAAGTTTCATTTAGCTGTCAGTTATGCATTTCTGTGCAACAGTGACAGGAAACAGGAAAGAAATATTAGGAGCAACGGAGCGTGCTCCCACAGTGGGAAAACACATCTTGTGGATGCACTGCAGTACAGGTGACTCAGCTCGCTGTTTATTATGAACATCTACAGCTCTTCTACAAGGGAGTTCTCCCAAAAAGATTTTAAAGACATTTTTTTTTAAAAATACAGAAGTCAAAATGTAGAATAATCAGCTAATCAAAGTGTTGGTAACACTCTCTATAAAACCTGTCTCTATAATGCATTATAACACATTATGAAAATGCAATGTAGCATATTATAACATAATATGAACATATTTCTAATGCGTTATAGGTGGTTATGGTTATAGTAAGGGTTAGTGTTAGGGACAGGGTTCAACCTAATCCTTCTTATAACTATGATTATACAGCACTATAGGTGCAATATAATTCATTATAAGTATGTTCATAATGCATTATAGATGCACGCTTGTGTTCAAAAAACCCCAAATATTAAACTTCCTAAGTTTAACAGAGGCATTTTTATTGCTACTTCAATCTGCTAAAAATAGATGTTTTTTTTTTCTTTGACATGTTTAGATTTTTATTGATTGTAATGACATAATGTTAAATAAAGTCCTGTAGTATCCAAACAACTTTTCAAAATAAAAATAAATAAGCAGATCTGGATTCTGACGACTAACCCAATACAAGACCAACTTCAAACACACTGTGTCTTTACATTTTCACGTAGAAACAATGTAACAATCACATCCTTTAGCAACACGCGCACACACACACAAAAAACCTTCTACAATATAATTTTCTAAGAGTGGACAAATTCATCTTTCACTGGACAGACCTAATAATACAATTATATACAATCACATACTCTGAGACACACACTCATACACACTCGAACGCACATACAGACACTGTAAAAATGGAGCCAATTAGAGGCGTGCACAGAGGAAGGCCTGCCCTCGGTATTGATCCTGACACTGGCCCTCTGGTCTCAAAAAGATTTACAGCCAGAGATTTACTCAGTTAGTTATGACACACAAACACAAACACACACACGCAGCTACACACACATCATTTAAACACCAGTGAAAAAAAGAGAATTGAAAGTGTAACTCATGCCTCAATATGGTGCCATACACACAGAAACACAGATTACCAAAACATGGCCACTATTTTACGTGTCACTACACATGCCTCTCATTTGCAGACAAAACCCTTCAACATGTTCTGCTCAAATAAGTGTGTATGTGTGTGTGTGTTTGTATACGTGTGTGAAAGACTTTGATTTTGAAACCCCAGTAGAAATCGGCAGCTGAGATGCTGTTATTTCCCATCATCTATCATTTTATTGATTTGTCTATAAAAACAGTCAAACCTGCTGTCCGCGAGCTTTATTGCTTTCCCCTCTTTATTAGTTTGCAGTTTGGGACATCCAGAGCTGTCTCTCTCCCGACAGAAAACTAATCATTTTCTTCAGATGCCTGTCACCATCCTAACAGACAACACTCTGACAACTGTTGCAATCAATTAGACTGTAGCGATCCTGATCACTGGAGAGTCGCTGCACTAGTTCAATGTCTCGAAAAGAGAATCTCTCGAGACCTGAAGTTCCACGGATGTGAATCAAACTGATTCAAAGCAAAGGTCAGACAATGACCAATAACATTTCAACATATGCACCGTGTATTTAGCACATACTGCGCAAAGTTTATGAATCATTTTCAAACGAGTTAGTTCAGTTCATGTTCACTTCTATTTTTTTTTTACAGTCACGCATCACAAACAGGATTAGAGGTTACAACTATTTTCATCACTGATAAAGATGATTATTCAATAAAATTTAATAATGCCAGTGAGTCAACAAACTTTAGAAAAAGGTTAGAAATATCTATCACAGTTTATCCAAGTCCAAGTAACATCTGCAAATGTCTTTTCATGTCCAACACACAACCAAATCCCAGAGATATTCACTCTCACACAGGACAAAAAAAACCCCGGCAAATTCTCACATTTAACAAAGTCACAACAATGGCTGCAACTACAGATATATTAAAAATCTATAAAATGTGCTGAGGGTGCTGCAGCACCCAAGCTTTTTCCGTTGGGTATTTTTTCAAATGCAATGACAATAAAAATATTATTACTAAACAACTATATATATATATAGATTATTCATTTCAACTCAGTAATTATCATGCAAGCCTGTGTGCCAAAAAGAAACTTGTAGAGTCACACACATTACATATGATTTGTCTATTTTATCCTCACCTGTTTTTTTTTATTTGGAGGTTGCAAGTGGAGGCAGAAGCTCTCCACCATATTCAAGTGATTCATCATATTTTTAATGTTAAATGGTCTTTCTGTGATGAGTATGATTCACTGTGCAGTTAGAGTGCTTTTAGACCGCTTCTTTAATTGGCTACAGGTGCTCCCTCCGTGTGAGCAAGACAGTTTAATACTGCCGTGCAAATGTTTTTCAAAATCCAAATGCGAGAAAAAAATGGAATGATGCAGGGTATTTGTCAGATAAAAATATGCAGTGAACTTTGGAAATGATTTCATTGATTTTGTTTCAGTAAGTCTTGACAACTTTTCAATGCTCTGGAGTTATTGGAAAAGTTTGCAGCAGCTGTGACGGCGAGCAGTGTGCACGGCGAAATCAGCTTATTAATACATGTGGAGTTTATGGATGTTGAAGACCTACCCAAATTTGTTCGAAGAATTTTTTTCAGTTAATATCTCAATTATAACAAGATTGATCTAACTAAGCATGTGTGTGTTTTAAGTACAGCATTTATTCAGCCCCTCGTCCTCTCCGTCCAGCTCTCATTCATTAGTACATCTAAGCTGGTTGCTTAAATGTTGGCGTTCAAGTTTGCTCTCTAGTGCAAAAAAGTGTAAAATAGACCAAAATCTTGATGTTACGTAGTAAATATGTTTTGATCCTGGCTATTGAAAATAATGCAAAAATCGTTAATGTCACGTGGAGTTGAGTATGGCGTCATTAAACGGACTGACTTCCTCTTGGCGCTCAACTCAACTCAGACTGACTTCCAGCGTCCCTGCTTTGGACTGTCTAATTGTTGAAGCTTTCATCAAAAACATGTATATTTTTGGCATTTTTGCTTCAGAAAAATACTTCAGTGGTCAATCTGTTATCAAAATAGTAGCAAATGAATGTTTTACTGAGTGGCAAATTGTTTATCTAATTGTTTCAGATCTAGCTTTAAGTTGTTTGAGCAGAAATCCTCTTTCTCTTTTCCTTTAATGACTTCTCCCACAGTAACGCCAGTCTCACTTCATTCTGCGGAACAGATACTAAAGCGGACACCCTGGAGTGCTTATCACAAATGACTATTATGAAACATCTAATTCAGAGGCAGAGGTGAAAGCAGTCATCAGTCACAGGACATTTGATTTACCATGTTTGATACAGTGTTTACTGCAGTTACGATTAGGATAGTCGGAGAATCACAGATAATGGGAAAAAAGGCAAAGAAAAACACTGGCATTTTTGGGGTTTGGAGTCTCTAGGCGAGATAATCCATCAATGGCCCAAACAGACCTTGGAATGAGTGAATCTATGTGTTGACAATGTCTGCGTATGTTTGTAATCAACAGTACATGAGAGGGAATACAACAGAGTTGCAGTGTTCCAAGTCTAAGTCTTATATTTTCAGCCAAGCAAATTGTGGCCAGAAGCAGCAGATGCAATAAACACAATCTCTCTCTCTCTCTCTGTTTCTCTCTGCCTTTCCCCGTCTGATGGCAAAGAAAACAGCCCACTTCTGGGGTGTGCAGCAAATTAAATTTACTGTAGTTAATAGAGTGAGCCTATGCTGCTAAATGTCAATTTCCTGACCAAGTCCTTCCCCTTGGAGAATGATTAGCTAATTTGAGGCTGGGGATAAATGGGCTAATGCAGGACACACACAGATAAACAGCCACAGTTGGACCCCATGCCAAGCCCTTCCCCTGCTTTACATTTTATTGGCCTTATTATCTCCAGGGAAAATGGGTCCCCCTATGGCCTAAACATATTTTCATTTCTAATAAAAGGCCCTTGCTGGTCGCTCCCACGTACAAACCCCACCCCACCCCAACACACACACACACACACACAAACACACACACATACACACTGCCCCCTCACAGCCTTCTTTCCCCCATTCCTCCCTCGTTTCGCCGTCCAATCCATTAAATCGGAGCCCTGCAATTGGCTGGGACCATTTTCCTGGTGAATTATCAATAGAGTAATTATGCTGCATGTTGGGAGCTCGGCTGAAGCTTATCGCCACTGACCCCCCGGTGCGCGCCAGGATATGATCCCTCACCACAGCCCATTGGGGTAATTATGTGGTCGGGTGTGAAGCTGGATGGTGTGTTACCCTTATCTGTCTGTATTCTATTTCTGTTTTCATTGAAAATTGGACATTAATGGCAGCTACGCGATACGACTAGTGTCAGATACAGGTGAACGTCTCCAATGGAATCTGACCCCGGTCAAATCATTATTCATACTACGCAGTGTAGGGACGGAGAGCAAGCAAACACACACACAAAGACCAATCATCCTCACTGTTCCTTTCACCTTATCTTCCCACTATTTGAGCAACAGTGACGGACATTCATACGGTTCATATTGTTTCTTCGTTTTTCCAGACATCATCCTCTGCTGGGAGGACTAAACAAAGTTCGCGCCCATGTTGGTTTTGTGAGGTGGTAGAAAACAGCAACACGACTGCTGGGTGATGTTCTCAGTGATGCCCGAGCAGTGTTCCTGGGCATTAGGCCAAAGTGTGGCCCAGCAATGATTAATGGCTGTGTAACTTTAACCTCATCGCATTTCAGTGGACGCTGGTGACAGTGCCCCCTTTCCGACCAAAGTCTTTGGGGTTATCATGGGATACAGACATACAGTTGTGTTCTTATGTTTGAAATGACCATTTCAGTTTTCTGGCTGGATATTATAGTAATGACAATGAATAAAAATGATGGATCACAATAATGTGAGTAGGAATATAAATTTGGATTGTCTTTTATCTTTCTCTATTTCCAAGCTAGACTTTGGGTCAGCCTCTCTGCTGCTGCTGTACACTGCACATTGTGTATTTGTCTTTTCCATTAAATTTTCTAAAAAGTTCATGCAAATTCTTCTTTAAACTAAACAGTTTTCTGATACAGTAAAGTAAACTTAGAAGGTTTGTCATTTTATAAAAATGTATTTTTAACAACTACAGCTTTTTGAGTTTAAGGAGTCTCTGTATCATCAGTAATCTTTGAGTTAATGATGAGGTAGTTTACTTCCACATGCTAAGGACCAAAAGTAGACACCCGTTCAGCTATAAAAACATAACAGTATCATATTTTTTTAAGAGCATAGAGAGAAATTGTCTCTAGGTAAAGTAAAAATAAAGAAATAAAGAAATAAAAAGTGGACATCAGAAACCAGTGCAACAGAGGCTCACCCAGAGGTGGTGTAGGACTGATCCAACAACTTATCACTGTAAGTAATATCACCAAAAACAAAACTAAACACAACAAAAGAAAAATCACAAAATGCCTTAAAACAACATTAATTGTGTAATGTTTGATTGACTAAAGAGAGACGGATGCTATAAATAATTTGTTCAGAATAAGTTGTCACAGCATTTATATATA